>JAJONR010013515.1:0-10306 GCA_029582245.1 Solanum etuberosum
CCCCCCCCCCCCCCCCCAGCCAAGAAAGAGAAACTGGAAGGGAGAAAAAAAAAAGACTTTGAATGATATGGTCATGTAAAAAACCCAGGGAACAATATTGGAGTGGGTGAGATGCAATGAAAGCATGCATTATAGAGGTAAGGAGAGAACCGAGTCATATGTGTATGATGTCCCAAGTGCCATTGATGATCATCGGCATCTCACCATCAAATCCTGTCGAGCACTAATTTATAGGTATTACTGCAAGATAGCTTTTCTTCTTCTTCTTCTTCATGTTACGCCATTCTTCTAAGTGACCATAATATATCCCGTCGAGACTGTTTGAGAAATTTTTACTTTGATAGTGGTGACCATGACATGATTGTCCCTCATTTGAGCACGGAAGAATGGATAGACACTTTGAAACTGCCAATTGCAGATGATTGGGAGCATTGGTTTGTTGACGGTCAAGTTGCAGGGTTGGTTCCTTTGTATCTAATGCTTTTTTTACTCACCCGATCGATCTTGAACATGTACCAATAGTTGTTAATTTTTCTAGAACTTTGTTTATGTAATTACAAGATGAAGTATTTACAAAATGATTATGAGCTGACATATTCAACTGTTAAGGTAAAGACTATTCCCTATTGAAACAACTCTAAACCAAAATCATTGCATCTTAATCTTCCTTGAGTTAATTTATTTAGGGTGCAGGTCATACAGCTGCTGAATACAAGCTGGAACAATGCCTGCCCATGGTTGATAGGTGGTTTTCCGGTGACCCTCTATAATTTCACCCTTGCAAGACGGTTAATGTACTCATTTGTTTCTCTCGATCAACATAAGTTGCTTCTTTGACATATATTGCAACACCAGACATTAAGCATGTGTGTCGTGTAATCTTGACATGGAAAATCACATATTAAAATATATATGATTCGAGGTTGATGCTATTTATATTTGTTTGTACTTTGTAGTATGTGAAGTCGGAGAAGAAAGTACTTGTCGAATTTATTCTGTTTCATTCCTCCTACTTTTCCCATATTATATTCAACTTCTTCAGATTTTTCCTCACTCTGTTTAAACCAAATCCTTCACTTGAAATCATGGTGCAAATGTAAAGAGAAGCCCATTGCACTAAAACTCCCGCTATGTGTGGGCTTCAGGAAAGGGTCGGACCATAAAAGTCTAATGTATGCAGTCTTATCGTGTATTTCTGCTAGAGGTTGTTTCCACGACTTTAACTCGTGACCTACTAAGTTTTCGATAAATTCAACATCTTCAGTTTTTTTCCTCAGATTAAACCAAATTCATCACTTGAAAATCATGGTACAAAATATAAAGGGCAACCTGGTTTGCTAAAGATTTCGCTATGTGCGGGTTTCGAAGAAGGGTTGGACCACAAAATCTTTTATACACAATCTTAACCTGTATTTCAGCAAGAAGCTAGTTGTTTCCATGACCTTAAATATTGACCTCGTAATTACATGAAAACAACTTTCCTAGTTGCGTCAAGGCTCCCTTCTCATGGTGCAAATGTATTTGATGAAATATAAAAGATGCAAATGTTTGATGAAAGTAAGAGCCTCAAAACTTTAAAATTGCATGTATGATAAAATAACTTATATTTTAGATTTAAGCAAAGTCACCCAATCAAGCTCAAACAAAAATGTTAAAAAAAAAAAATTAAACTCATTGAGGATTTTCCCGTTTGTTAGTCCATGGGAAAATCCTAGGTAATTCACCTTATGGATTTATCTTGAGACATCTTGGTGGAGATTTATTTGAGAATTTTGTTACTTGGAGAATTATTTAGGGATTTTTGCTAGGGATTAATCCTTCGAAATTTAACTAGAAATTTCATTACTTCGGAACATAAATGGGGATATTTTGCTGTTATTTTTGTTGGGGATTGATCTAGAAATTTTGTGATTTGCGAATTTAACTAGGATTTTTTTTCTTAGGGATTTACCTAGAGATTTTTTGATGTTATCCTTCAGATTTGATCAATTGAGATGTTTGAGACCTTACTCCTATTGTGTCCAATGATGACATACATTGTTATGTTATATTCTTTGACAACTTTAATAAATATACATGGATCTATCTCTTGAAAAAATTGAAACACCGTGGAATTTGTTGATCTTCGTGTAGAAAAGATTTTATGGATCGGACACATTAACACCTTTTAAATGACATGTTTTCTCTAATTGATGTTTTTTTTCCTAAAAAGGAACTTCATTTTTCATTAACACCTTTTAAATTACATGTTTTCTCTAATTGATTATTTTTTTTCCTAAAAAGAACTTCATTTCTCATTAACCCCTTTTGAACGGCATGTTTTCTCTAATTGATGTTTTTCCTAAAAAAAGAACTTCATTTTTCATTAACAGCTTTTAAATACATGTTTTCTCTAATTGATGTTTTTTTTTCTAGAAAGAACTTCATTTCTCACCAACACCTTTTTTTAAAAATTGATGTTTTTTCCTAAAATAGAACTTCATTTCTCATTAACACTTTTAAATTGCATGTCTTCTCTAATTGATATTTTTTTTCTAAAAAGAACTTTATTTTTCATTTACACCTTTTAAAAACTCAACAATATCACGTCATAAAGCTTAGCGGTGATTCTTAGGGCTGGGCATAAAATATCAAAAATCGAATTACCGAACCAAAACTTTTGGTAATTTGGTATTCGATAATTCGGTATTTGGTATGATATTCAGGAGTAAACTTTTAGAATTATGGTATTCGAGTTTGAGTTTGGTATGAGACATTAGTACCATTTGGTATTCGGTATTTTTTTGAATACCGAATTATTACTTAATGAAAGTCATATATCAACATGTTCATTACTCGTTAGTACAAGTCCAAAGATAGTTAAAGAATAAACATAAACAACTCAAATATATATATATATTTTTTAGTTGTATCAATTTATTTTTCTTGATGTCTTCTTACTTGTTGATATTCTATTATATAGTGCATCAACATAAAAAATAGAAATAATTGGAGAAATAGTATTAATTTTGTAATACAATCAACCGCAACTTCAATACGGTATTACTGAATATCGTACCAAATTGAAGTTTAATTTATCGATTACTGAATTACCGAATTACTTAATCAAAATTTAAAAATTTAGTATTTAATATCTACTTTTAACTACCAATTACCGAACTCAAAATTTGAGAATTCCGAACCGAACACCAAACACGCACCCGTAAATTAATTCTTCCCAAATATCCAACTATTAAAATTAACGAAAAGGGTTTTGTTACCGATGAATAATTAATTATTACAAAAGTTGGAATCCCTCCAAAAGTTTCTCTTTGTCAACTTTATCTTCTACTCGATAGTAATATTTATTCCTAAAAATAAATATATTGGCTCCTCAATAATTAATGATCTTGTATGAAATAATCAAGTATTATTATAAAATATTACTCCCTCTATTTCATATTAATTGAATTTTTGAGATTTTATTCATTGTTCAAAATAGTTGAATTGTTCAATATTCCAGATGGATGTTAATTTTTTTTTCAATATTTGTGTTTTTCTTTAATGAAGTTTGATATTTTATAGGAAACAAATAGCACTACTTATAAAGTTAATTATGTCCTTGATACAGTGGAGTATAATATAGATGTTCATTACACCAAGAAGTTAATTTCACTTATTATCTTCATTACTTCCCTCTATTATGAAGATAACCTCCACTTTTATGATTATTACTCGTCAATATGTCCACGCATGCACAGTGATAAAATATTCATTGAATTAGAAATAAATTTATCATAGATATAATTGAGAGAAAAGAGACTATAAAGTTTTCATACGCATACATACAAAATCTGTTGTATATAAGAATTAGATTTCGTATGCATTCTAAGAAATAAAATATATGGATGAACTCATGATAAGAATGCATATTTTAAAAGAGAAAATAATTGTTTTCGTCCATGTGTTATCGTCTTATTTTGGTTTTGATCCCTATGATAGCTCACTAATCATACTTAACCTTTAATTAATCAAAGTAAGTGATTTCAGTCATTCTACTAACGGTGAATATAAATTTAAACAGATCAGTTACTGCTGTCAGGGGTAATTTTGGTATTACAACAAGAAACACTTCCATGCAGAGAACAAAACCTAAAGATAGAACCAGTTTATAAATTCTCCTGTAACATCCTTTCTCATGCACAACCATATCCCAGCCTGACTCTCTTCCTCAATTTGAATGTGAATTAATCCTCTAATGCACTACTCTATGTGTTCGTTGGTTAATGAACAATTTTTTTGTTTAGTTGTCTCCCCACTTATATGAGAATACAATCCAGACACTCCTCCTGCAACACTGAAAATAACTCAGTACACTTATTAAAGAGCAACAATATCATTCAATTTAACAATAAAACTCTGAAGCAAGAATGGACTACAATTTACTCCGGCATGTAAGTACTCAATTAATTTAGTTATAGCCTAAATCTTTGATTATATGAAAATATGAGTAAAAAATTGAGTTATAGAATTACTAACGCAACATCTAATAATTCACATAAAGAATAAATATCATTTTTTTGAAAAAGCTATAAGAATTATAAAAATCAAATATTTGTAGTGCATATTCTAAATTTGTATGGCATATTACATTTTGTGTTTGTTCTACTTATTAGAATGACATAAGCATATTGTAACGATCTGTTAGGTCATTTTGAGAACTAGTCCTCTCTCTTTCATAAAAGATCTTTTCCATTAATTTTAAATGGAAATTTTGAACCATTCGTTTAACTAAGATTATTTAATTGATGGGTAATTTTTTAGGTAATTAATTTAGTCGATAATTATGGTCTAAATTTAAAATTTATTTAAGACCTTATACCACTGACCCATATATAAAATTGAATTAGAAAAAGAGGGATTTGATATTTTGAGTCATACAATAATGAAAACAATAACACATTTTTTTAGTGCGGTCGAAAGAACACAAAAATTCTCAGGTTTTCTGTATACTGCTTTGTATTTAAAAGTGTACAGTTTCCCTTCAGCGTTATTACGCTAGGTGTTATTCTAAGCATGACACCATGTATGTTCCAGTTTCATTGACCCGGTGTGGAATTCCCAAGATCATACCTGCGGTATTACGAAAACACGTAAGGGCAACGTCGTTGCGCTCTAATTGCTAAGGAAGTGCTACCTCCAGCTTTTGTGATTTATATATGAAATTGCATGATTCCACACACATATTAATATAATAATAATAAATTTTTTTGAGAGAGGGGCTAGGCCAAGGCCATTTATGTTATTTTAGTTGGAAGTAGGGGTGGCAAATGGTTGGATTGGATCGGATTTGGATGGATTGAGCAAAAATGGTTTGTTAGAATCCACCCATATAGAATATGGATAATTATGGATTCGGACAAATATGGTTTGGGTAAAATGGTTCTAACCCATTTAAAACCTCTCTATATTTCCTTGACCAAGTGAACTGGGAAACCAATAGCTGGAAACAAATGTTATCTCCTTCATGACATCAATTTATCTATATCTTCTCCATAAAACAACATTATTACACACAATTCTCTCAATTACTCCATACATCATATGACCACTCCCATTTCTCTCCATCTAACATTTGACAACATACAAACAGTAAGCAATCAAGAATTGAAAATCAAATATTAACAACTAAAGAGCCATCACCAGCAAATAGTACTCCAAATGATACTAAGAGGATAAATATCAGTATTCATTCCGTTTTTCATGTCCAACGAAACTAAGAAGTGGAAATCAAGTATTAACATCAAAATGATAATCGAAGTACAGAAATACAAGTATAATTACATAAGCTTAGCTGCCATTGAGATGCAGTCTCATGGCTGCTCTTTACTGTGTTTTTGCTAAAACAAGAGACTAAACAAAAAAAGTATAATATTTGATGACCGATCTGCAGCATCCAACAGTGCATCAGGACCCCAGGATTTCATCTTCCTTTGTTGCACAATCTGCAGCATCGTCTTCACTGCCAGTGCCTGCAGGGAGCAGCAAGATGAAGTTGAGCAAAAAATGAGTATTAAATATGCTATCAAGCTATACTGTAGTGTGATAGGCAAAGTGTACCCTTAATCCCTTATACTATAATGTGATATTTTTCAAAATAAGAAACACAGAACAACAAAAGCTATCAACTACACATTCTGGTCATCATATTGCTCAACTTCTCCCATTCATAAGCCAAACATAGTTCAACAGCCCTTCTACTTCCCAGAACAAGTGCAAGTAGGATCCAACAGTAGAGCAAAACATGACATTGGAGAAAGTAAAAACTAATCAATCATAGGTAAAGGGCCCTTTATAGAGACACAGGAAACTAATTTGCCAATACAAAAGGCATTCAGACAGTTAGAGACAGATTCGGAATTTACCTATCAATGTGAGCCAAGTTTAGCAACATACGGTTGAAGTTCCACCGCAATTTCATCCTCATCGGTGTCTGATCCATCACAATCTAGAAAAATAAGACGTTAAACTATAAAGTAGGGCTATTATAACATACCAAAATAAATCTCAATATGTAAATGATGACTTACCTTCTTATCCGCAAATCCAATCTTTAGCACACAACTTTGCTTCAGCATTTGAAGGTAAAATAGAACTTTGAAACTTTCCAATAATACGACCTCCAATGCTAAAGGTAGATTCTGAAGCTACCGTGGTAATAGGTATGCTCAAGATATCTCGTGCCATCAACTAGAGTTCTGGATACCTTCCTCTATTTTCCTTCCAATATGCAAGTACATCCAAATTTGGATTCGCTTTACGATCAAGTTTAGGCTCCTCTAAGTACAAATCCAATTGTGTTTTATCCCCACCAGACTCTAACTGATTCTCTAACACATCAAACTCCTCAAGATCATCCCTCATTTCATTGTTGCTTGTATGATAAACGGTCTCCCCTAAGAGAGAAATTGTGGTTGAAGGTATCAAGTATTCTCTGAATAACAATTGTAAATGATCTACAACTTTTTCAACCTTAGCATCAGCGGTCATAGGATCTATCTTGGAGAAACAAAACTTCACAAACTTCAATTTATATCGAGGATCAAGGACAATGGCAATTGATAAAATCATACTGTACGACCTCCAATATTTTTTAAACTTCCTTAGCATCAAAGTAGCCATATCATTCATAACTCGGTCACTGCTATTTTTTGCTTCCTTTAGCAACATTTGAATTTTCCATATATTTGGAAGATACAAATTTGCAGTAGGATATTTGCTTCCGGAAAATAGTGTAGTAATCTCATAAAATGGCTTCAAGAATTTAGCAATACTCTCTACCCTTTTCCATTCCTCCTCGGAAAGACTATATTTAAAATCAATATCAAGAAATTTATATTGAATATAAGCTTGTTGGTAGAGAAGAGCGCTATCAAGCATCTGGTAAGTGGAATTCCAACGAGTACTTACATCTTGACGAAGCTTCTTTGAACATGGCAACCCATGATTCTTAATGCATTCCACAAACTTCAATATTCTTCCTTCCGAATGTTTAATGTGCTTAACACCTTCTCTTACTTTTTCAATGGCTTCATCAGCTTTTTTCAAACCAACCTTCACTATTAAGTTCAAGATATGATTGCCGCAACGAATATGAAAGAACTTTCCATCACAAACTAGAGAACGCATCAGAGATAAATGATCTTTTAAATGATCTACTACACCATTATTGCAACTAGCATTATCTAAAGTAAGAGTGAAAATCTTCTTTTCAATGCCCTATTCCTTAATAAACCCGATAAGCAAAGGACCCAAAACTGCACCAGAATGTGGAGGCGGAACATGACGAAAAATTAACACTCTTTTCTGAAAATTCCAATTCAAATCAACACAATGAGCGGTTAAACACATATAACCATTTGACGCTACAGAAGTCCACATGTCTGAAGTCAGACAGATTCTACTAGGAATCATTGCAAGCTCACATTTTAAAAGTTCTTTCTCCCGATCATATAATTTCAATATATCAGCCTTAGCCGTATTTCTTGAAATGGTTTTCACAGATGCATTTAAGTATGAATGGATATCCCTATTTCCTTGATGTTCAACAAAGCTAAAAGGATAATTATGCTTTAGAATAGCAACAGACACTTTCTCCCGATAAATTATTTGATCAATTTGTGCATGTCCGTGTTCTTGTGTGCTATCCAAGTGCTTAGCTATATGACGCTTCATATTTGTAGTGCCAGCATCGGCTACAAATATTTCCTTACATACATGATATTGTGCTTTTAACCTTTCACTGTCACTAGTACGAGGCAATTTCGAGAAAGTGTTCCAAACAATTTCGAGATAGACGAACTGATCTCACAAGAAGCCTCATTAGCCTCCATTTATATCTCTGTCAAAGAAAAACAGGTAGAATGCTGTGGACATAAAAGCATTCTTTGCAATTTAATGATGAGAAAGAATTGTCTTTACGACCTTTATAGATTCAGGAACTCAAGTAAATACATACTTCAACAATGGTTAGCAGAGAGCCGAGAGATGGAGAAAATTTGGAGAATTTTGAGCCAGCGAGCTTGCGAAGTGCAACTTGTATCGCGACTTGAGATTTCTGCGCAGCTGAATTGGGAATTTTGCCCAAAAGAATTGATCTGATATGGGTCTAAATGGATACCCACTATTTACCCATTTTGACCATATTTATATTTATATGGACTTTTAAAATAAGCTGAAATCTATATTTAATCATTTAACAAGTGAGTGATCCAATTTATTTAATATGAGTAAAATGGATTGATTTCATTCATATGGATTGAAATTGCCACCCCTAATTGAAAAGGGTTTTGGTCATAAAGAGTGACAAAAATATTTTGTAAATTAAGTAATGATGACCTGAAAATTATGGAATATGAGTTAATCATTCGAAACAATAGAATTTTGATGATTATTTTATATGATATATGTCAATTTTAGATATTTACTCATTGAGAAGGTTGCTAGTGGCTTAATCGGTTGTTGGTTGGAAATTTTTTTATGGTTATCATGTTAAGATTTGAGTTTTGACATATTGAGATAGGTAATTAAATATTAGGTATATTATATTATAAGATTACCATTACATTTATGTTATTTGGAGGAATTGGGATTTAACCCTATACTTGAATTTGGAAAATATGAGAATTGACATGTTAATTGGCATTAAGTTGTTGACACCCAATTTTGACCGACCTTTAACCCTTTCGGGAGTGCTATTCGATTGAATACGTTTTTTTAAAAACATATTTCGAGTTTAAAATTTTAATCGTTTTTGTCTAAAAATTATTTATTTTTTCCGCATGCTTATTTCATAATTCGCCAAGATTATCGAAATTAAATTAAATTATTACGTTTATCGATAGTCAGCTCGAAATAATTATTTTACTAAATTGTTTTAATGTGTATAATTTATATGAAAATATTATAATATATGTAGTATTTTATTAATCAGATAGCATTTCCTTGATCTTCCCTTAAGTCATTTAAATCTTAGCCTATTCTACTCCAATTTATTTAATTCGTAGCCTATCTTTTTCAATTCTAGCCAATATTATTTCAATTTAGCCTTTCCAAATCTAGCCATTTTCAAATCAGATTCAAGATTTACCGTCCTTTAATCCCAACCGTCCATTCAAATCAGATCAATACAAGATTCAATCGTGTGCGTCTATTCAAAATTAACCGACGGTCCAGATCTACTCAACCATCTCTCCTATTTTAATACCAAAGGATCCAAAACCCTAAGATTCTTTTTTATTCTCCTCCTCTCCTCTTAAAATCCGCCTCCCTCTAGCTCCTCTCCACTTTTTCCGGCGAAAATCTCCACCACCAAGAGGCGAGACGTCCCCTTCTTCTCTTGCGCTCCTCTCTCTCCCTCCATCGCTGCCTCTCTCTCGTCTCTCCAGCAGCTAAGACGAACAGCAGCTCCGGCGAAGCAGCAGCCAGCCACCGGCGAGCAGCCACGGCAAGCGAGAGCCGGCCAGCGCCGCTCTCTTCTTCGCCCCTTCTCCCTCCTCGTTTCAGCCAGCAACAACAGAGGCCGGCAGCCACCAGCCAGCTCCGACAGCAGCAAGCAGCCGGCGAAACCAACCAGCTCCGACAGCAGCAAGCAACCGGCGAAACCAGCAAGCTCCGTCAGCGAGCTCCGGCAGCAGCTCCAACGACAACAACTCCAGCTCCCCGTCTCCGATGAACAGCAGCTCCGGTAGGCGAGCACCGGTCAGCGACAACAGCAGCTCCGGCAGGCGAGCACCGGCCAGCAAGAGCAGGCAGCAGCTCTCCGGCC
>JAJONR010013517.1:0-12426 GCA_029582245.1 Solanum etuberosum
ACAAAATGATTCTTACAGGTTCTAAATGTAAAAAAAAAAAAAAAAAAAAAAAAAGGGGGAAATACTTGTACTATTCTGTTTGTCTTCAAGCTGTGAAAAAAGAATGAATGATGCAATTGAAGTAAGGTATCCTTATCAGAGGAATAATACTTCACTGAAGAAAAATCACAATATACCTCAATTGACTCTTTATTTAGAATGAACTATTTACTGTTGGTTCGTTTGACCAGTGATAATTTTTAAAATGAAAGAGAAGAAAGAAAAAAAGGATCACATCATTCTTCATGTTTTCTCCTCAATTATGCTAAACCAGGCTGATATTTTTCAAAAGTTTTTGCAAGTCTTAACAAAAAATTAAAATGGAAAATTAGAATCACATCATTCTTCATGTTTTCACATCAATTTTACTAAACCATGCTCTGATATTTCAAAAGTTTTTCCAAGGCTAGCAGAAAATTCGATTAAAATGAAAAATAGAATCACATCATTCTTCATGTTTTTGCCTCATTTTACTAGACCATGTTGATATTTCAAAAGTTTTTGCTAGGCTAACAGAAATATAGATTAATAGGTAAAATAGATCACATCATTCTTCATGTTTTCTCCTCAATTTTACTAAACCGCGCCGATATTTCAAAACTTTTTACAAGGCTAACAGAAAATTCAATTAAAGTTAGCTCAAAAGAAACATATATGGCTGAAGTGTCTTTCCTGAAATCTCTGAAATGACACACAATCATGAGGTGAGAACTAAATTGCATCAAAATGCCTTCTGAGAAATCAAAATAGAGCAAAATAATATTTAAAGTCAGAAATTAACCTCCAAATTCACGCGTTCATTTTAGTCTATATTCTCAAAGTAGCTTAGAGTGAAGGAAAAAATCTAGTCTATACCATACAAATACTACAGTCCGTCCAAACGATTGACGGAGATACGAAATTCAGAGCATCTAGTTTATGGTTGGAATTCAGACATCAATTACTGAACATCTATTTACTAGCATTTAAAGAAATTACAAAAATATAAACCATAAAATAGAAACGAAGTGTACCGATCGGATTCAGTTATGAGGGAGCTTCGAGCAGAATCAAAATTTGACAGAGCTTCACGACGAATAGGACGAATGAAGGCATCTTCGACGTCTGAATGAGAATGGGAATCGAGGAAGCCGATAAGTCCTAGTCCAAGTACTGTTGCAGAACTGAAATCCTTACTTTTGAGAGCTACTTCTGCACCAAATAGCATAGAATGGAGCCTCTTGAGATTCGTGTTAACTTCTTTCCTCCATGATACCTCCGATTTGTCGTCCTCCATTTTCTCCGATTTCGAATTCGGTGCCGTATTTTTGCTACTGTCCTCCTTTCCCGCCATTTTCCCTCCTCGTGAATTATTGCCAGCTACATATGTATTTTATAAA
The DNA here is from genome assembly GCA_029582245.1 of Solanum etuberosum. Classification (NCBI taxonomy): domain Eukaryota; kingdom Viridiplantae; phylum Streptophyta; class Magnoliopsida; order Solanales; family Solanaceae; genus Solanum; species Solanum etuberosum. The sequence continues at coordinate 1,419 of JAJONR010013517.1, forward strand.
AGATATTTTTAATTGCGGAGACGTCCCTGATGTTTCTCTACGTTATACACAAGCCTCGTATCTTCTGGAATTTTTTTTAAAAAGTCCTACTTTGTTGTATTTTGTTTCTTTCATTTAACATACTAACTTTTAATTTATAATAAATTGCTATAACTATATCTTAGCTCCTAACTTAATTATGTCCACTAAGTCGTTCTTTATTCTTTTTTTAAAAAAATCCTACTCTATTGTAATTTTTCCTTTTTAAAACATAAATTTCATTATAAATTGTTAGAATTATCTATTAGGTTTAAACTTTAATTATGTGTACTAAATTGTTCTTTTATTTTTATTTAAAAGTTATGAGACTTGTTTCTATGTGATATTTAAAGCACTAGTGTTGAAATTAAACCTACTAAAGTGGTAGCTACCACTTCACATCATGGGAAAACATGAAGTATTAGAACACATGAACTAAATTTTAAAGCTCTCTAGTTGAGTTAATGTAAGAAAAAGGAATAATAGGCGTATTTGCTAGTATTTTTATAGTGAGTATTAGTGCTGTCCTTGGTGACTAGCTATGTGCTAATCAAGACATGCAAGTTTGACTTAACAAAATATTATATATACTATTCCATTCCATCTAAAACACATGGTGGTAGTATAAGGCTAAGCGACTTGTGATAGTTCATGAATTAGCAGAATTAAGCTAATATGTGGAATCACATTAATTAAAAGAAAAAAACATGGCAATTTTTTATTATATGAATTTGATTTATACAAATTCAAGTATTTTACCTTATTTGAATTTTTGTAATCACCAATGATTAGATATCTCAATTACTTTGACTATTTGAATTTTTTACATCTTTTTTTTACGTCTCATTTTGTTTGCACTTAATAAAATTCTTAATTATAATATGTTTATTTTTAATGTCTAAATCTTAATCATTTATATTTTAATCATTGGGATCGTTTGGTGTGAGGGATAAGAAAAAATAGTTCCGGAATAAAAAAAAAATAGTCCTGGGATAAAAAAATTTGGTGTCATGTTTGGGATAACACTTATCCCACCATTTATACCATAGTACATTTGTTTTGCTTACTCCCTCTGTCCAACAATAGTTGCCCACTATACTAAAAATAGTTGTCCAATTTAGAAAATCAATAGATAATTTACCTTTTGTGTCTATTTTATCATTGTCATTAAATATTATTTATCATCTAACACATTTCTCAAAGCATTACATTTAATAAAGTCGAAGGATAAAATAGTAATATTATCCCTATTATTTATTGTTTCTTAAGGGGTGTGTCAAATCAATAGTGGGCAAATATTGTTAGACAAAGGGAATATTTTACAATCACTTAATAGGTCTGAATAGGTCTAAATGATTAAGATTTATAACAAAGTTTTAATATTATTAAGATGTCCATTATTTTATTTTTTACAAAGATGACCGTTCACCACTACTCCATCTACTTTCACCTACTACCTACAACCACCATTTTAGCCACAATTACTGCCTCCATCAATCATCACCACCTACCATACACAGACACCACTACCGCCAATCACCAAAATCAGTTGTCATTATCTGTAATTATAACCACCAATCATTATTACATCCACTAATTACTATCGATAATTATTACCATTAGTCAATACTCCCTCCGAACACTTTTACTTATCTGTTATTTCTAAATATATTTTCATTTTTACTTATCACTTTTGACATATCAAGAAAAAATATTTATTTTTTCCATGTTTTACCTTCAACATTAAATACTTATGTTTCAAACAATTTTCAAGACCTAAACATCATTTAATAGGAATAATTTGGTAAAATACCTATATCAATGATTGTTTTTCTTAACGAGTGTGTCAAATCAAATGATGACAAATAAAAATGAACAGAGAAAGTATTAAATAACTCTAATCAACATCATCATTTATCTTCGTATTTAGCTATTAATACAATTCCACTACTAATCATCAATAATTGCCATTACCAACCAGGTTAACTCATACCGTCAACTACTATACCATAAAATACAATACATAACCACTATCACCAATCAAACACCATCACAAATCGAAACACACAAGCACCATCTTTAGTCACCATTACTATCAATTGCCAAATAAATTACTAAAAATATTTTATTCATATAATATTAAATAAATTTAGTATTTTATTTAAACTTTATATTTATTAATTTTTAAACAAAGCCAAATATTTTATCATAATTTAAAAATAATCAAAAAACAATAGTAAAAAGTAAACTTCAATTTATGTACTAAAATATTTGTCGGAAGGATATGCCATACCCCCAACAATCCAGTTAATATTAGGGGTGCATCGATCGGTTTGGTTTTATGTATTATCGATTCGGTTTATCGATTTTTGAATACATTAAATTAATAAAATATTTTTTTATTGATTTTTGGCTGCCGGTTTTGGTCCTTAACGGTTCAGTTTTCGATTTAACCAATAAGAAAATGCTTATAAAACAAATAGATGATTTCTCTAATAAATTTGACGCGACGAGACAATAATATAATTTTATAAATGCTCATAAAATAGAAACAATAATAACAAATATGAAAATAACTATACATGTGTAACACAAAGAGAAATTAAGAGAAATAAGATTCTTAATTTAGGTTTTGACGGTTTGTATAATGTGAAGTTGTGAACTCAAAGTCACAGTGAAGTCTGAATTGAAGGCTAAATGACAAAGACATAACTACTAAGATATTGAGATTAATATTTAATATTTATGTATAGGTAAAAAGTAGTAAAATACTATAGTTTTAATGAGCTATCGATTTACCCAATAACCCACTATTAAAAACCATTACTGAACCAATAACCCAATTTATTTTATATTTTATAAAACCATTAAAAAATCGTTAGCCTAATAACCTAATAGCAATATACCAACAACACTATTTTCAATTTGGTTTATCGGTCGATTCGATTTTGGTACACTCTTAATTAATATGATATGGACTAAGGGAATATTACATTATTCCTATTTACTTGAAGTAAATTTGATTTTAATCTAAATAATATTAGGATATTCTTAAATAATTAGATTTCCATTACGGTAAGTTTATGAGGTAAATGTGATTTCACTATGTTGTCCCTCCAAATTATTTCTCTCCATTTTTCCTTTTTAATTTTTGGCCTAAATCACCACATCTCTTTTTTCCTATTCAGAGAATTAAATCCCAATCTCAAAATTTCAGATCTCTTCTTGGCTCTTCACGGCTATCAGGTAGCTTTCTTCTACTACTTTTCCCTTTGGATGATTTACGTCTAGCTTTCTACAATAGCGTTTTCTGGTTTTGTTGTTGTTGTATGCTGTGGATCGATTATGATCTGTTTGCTTTCAAATGCTATCTGTTCGACATTATTACTACCGAGACTTCTGTTTCTCTTCGCCATTTTTTTTTAATGTTTAAAGGGTTTGTTTTCTTATGTTAAACGGGTTATTCTTGTTTGGATTAAAGACAGTGCTTTGAAATGTCCAATTTTCAAGATAGGTATTATAGGGAGAAGTCCTTACCATAAGTAAAATAATTGAAGTGACAAACAACAAAGACAAGTAAATCATATGATTTTATCACTCCTATCCACGACCTTACAAGGCTTCATTTGCATATCTTAGGATCAAACTAATTCCAGAAAGCTCAAGTATAAAGACAATGACAGTAAATACAGAAGTACAATGGTGAAGTTTGATTTTCTTGTGAGAGTGGGTAGTTCTTAAATTAATATCCCTTGTTCCGTTGTTCGTTTGAGAGCTCTTCTATTTATAGGGCCGAGGTCTCTTGGAGTCCAAGACCAATTGGAATTTCTGTTGAGAAGAAGTAGGTTGCTAATTGACGCCGTGAAGATACACATCCCAACTAATGCGGGGTGGTTGAGGAGTCAGCGAGACTCTCAACTCTGTCCCCATGACTCAATCAGTGGATTAAATGAGCGTTACCATAGGATGGACGGGTGGAAGTCTACGTCATGGAAGGTCATTCACGCCCACACTCAGATTATAGGAGGTCTGAGAATGGTTGTGTGATCATCAACAACAACAACAGACTTAGTGAGATTCCACAAATGGGGTTTGGGGAGGGTGGATTTACGCAGACCTTACTCCTACCTTTGTGGGGTAGAGAGACTGTTTCCGAAAAACCTTCGACTCAAAAAAGTGATTTTCGAAATAGGTTCGAGAAATACAAGAGTGAAGAAGATGTGATGAAAAGAACTGATTGAAGAAAAGTAATGACAACAAATGAAAGATAGCCAAAGTAAAAGAAACAACAATAGCAGTAAAAATTGGAGAATGAGATAACAGAAGAGTAGTAATGATAATACGATAAGGAGAAGAGGAATCAAATAAGGTGTTCTAAACTAGAATCATGCTCTCTCCCAGAAGAGAGGGAATTCTCTCTCTTGCTTACTAACCTTCTGCCTTAATCCTCGACTTTCATGCTCTCCTATTTAGGGTCATGTCCTCGGTCAGCTGAAGATGTGTAATGCCCTGTTTAATCACCCTTCTTCAGTTCAATTGTTCATGCACTCATATTAGGTCGCTCTTACTAGGAGTTGGTCGTTTGGAGACGATATGTATAAGGAGTCAGAGACATGTTGAACCTCGGATGGAAAAGTGTTGTCCTGGGCGGTGAGTGGTGCACATGCTATTTTTTCCCACTACTGGTACTTTCTTAATGCACTGTATAATTCCTCCATGATCTGCCATTCCTAGTGAAACTGGGGCAAAGAGTCTCAAGGTTATTGGCCTCAATCAGTTACTAACCGCGAGCTTTAGTTTTTTCTAGAATGTTATATCTTGAGGAGTTGGCTAAGATACTGGTGCAATTGCTTGGAATATTTTTTTTTTTTCTTTTAATGTAGCTTCACTTCTTTCCCCTAGAGAAACTGTAACTACCCCTCTGACCCCTTTGGTGCTGAACTTTTGTTTATATACAAGTTGTTACCTATTAAAAAAAATAAAAAAAATTCTTTCCCTTATCTGAAAAACTGCTTCTGTTGTTCTCACAAACATTTTTCCTTTATTGCCGAACACTTCAGATTTCCAAAAGAAAGTGTGTTTGACTTCCCAAACGCTTGGCCAAAAAAATGAATATTGATAGGGTCTTAGTGCTGTATATTTAATCAATAAAATAATTTAGATATGAGATCTTGAATTTGTTAGACTTTTTAGTTGGTTTGCATATGCTTCTCTAATGAATGTTCAATGATTTTGGTGACTTTGTAAAACATTACTTGTTGGATAACCGAATTAGCAACTCCTCGACATCTCCCTCTCCATGACTAATTCAACTTTAATCATAAAATGTGTACTAGTTTTTTACTTAAATCAGTAGTATTAACCCCATAAGATTAATAAAAAGTACAACACCTAAAATATTTTTGTCACATAGCAGCAAATAACCAAATAATCTCTTGCTGCGAAGTTCCATATTCAAATTGCTGTACATTTGTAATTTAAAGTATAACCATTCATTCTGAACTCGCTTAGTTATTTTGGATAAGTTAAATGTAACTTATCCAGTACTTGTTGGATCACTGAATTAGCAACTCCTCGACATCTCCCTCTCCATAACTAATGCAACTTTGATCATAAAATGTGTACTAGTTTTCTAATTAAATCAGTAATATTTAACCCCATAAGATTAATAAAAAGTATTTTACACCTAAGATATTTTTGTTACATAGCAGCAAATAACCAATAATCTCTCTGCGAAGTTCCATATTCAAATCGCTATACGTTTTCAATTGAAAATATATTAACTATTCATTCTGAACTCGCCTAGTTATTATGGATAAGTTGAATGTACATATATTATACAGACCCATTTTAGTACAAGCCCGTGTTTACATATAACAATAATAATAACAACAAAAAATACCCTGAATTGGTGAACTGTATTCCAGGGTGTTTTTGACAAAATCACCTTTTGTTCCTTAAAAAAAAAAATGGTCTTGTTGACAAAATCACCTGTGTACCATTCAATGTATTTGTACTGTATGTAGTAAAGCTTGTGCCTTTTCCTGGTGATAAAGAAGTCGGAACACGGTGATTGAATTCTGAAAACCTTTTTTTTCCTTGAAACAGGTAACTTTGTATATTACTACAACAGTACATAGTCAGTACTGAGCCATATTTACAATAAGATCATTAAACTCTGAAGACCTCCTAGATCATTTCCAGAACATCATCACAAAGCGGGTTTCAGAGAAACTTTTTTTTTTTTGTGGTTCTATTCTGAATATAGAAATGTTTGATCTGGCTTACTCTTAGATAGCTGTACAGTGTAAATCAGTAGAAAGTTGTTGGTTTGCTCAAGTTGCTATGGTGGAGGTGGCTGGCAACACATCGGTAAACAATTGTTTCTCTCGTTTTCCAGAAGTTTCATGCTTTAGTTTGTGCACATTTTCATATCCTTATGTTGCTTTACATCTGTGAATTTCGGCCAATGCTAATAATGGGCAGAAACCCTTCTTGGATTTGGGATCCTTCGTTGGCGATTTGAATGTTGATGATGAAACTGCCAGGTTTAGTTTCATTTCGTGGACTAGATTTGCTAATTTTGCTATAATGCTTGTAATTTTTCATTCTCGATCCTCTATATATGATGAAATTTAGGACATTCATCTTCTTTCTTTCCAGTGATGATATATCCCTTGAGGGACTCGAGGAAGAGTTACAGGAATGTCAAGCTGATGATGTAAGAAGATTATACATTTATGTCTCTTTCTTTGTAGTAACAGCTGAATCTATTTCCGATTAAAGCTTGATATCTGTTACAGTTTAGTCCAATTTTTATCCCCTTTGAGAGGATAGGTTTGGGGACACTGATATTGGGTCTGTATTTGCCTTATTTATATGCGAAGGTTGTTGCAAACATACTTTCTAAAGGTACAACGTTGCGGGAATACACTAAAGGCGTTGAAAATAATTTGCGGCAAGTTGAATTGGATTCTATCCAGGTTTGTTGTAATAATACATTAAACACTGTTTTGTCTGTATTTTTTTTTTTTTTGAAATTGGTAACTTTGTTTTGTGTGTATACATAACTTGGGAATTTGAGTTGTTCAGCTGTTCCAGTTTGGAACGTTTAGGTTTATCATGCATTTTGCTTTCTGGATCTTTATTTATTTTTTATTTTTTGAAAGAAATGTAAGATATTTTCATTCAACTTAGTACCCAGTGATTGCTAATAATAAAAGTCTTAACAAGTACAAGGGCTTCCTTGTTTAACTATGTAATGGTTTTCCTTGTTTAACTGTGTAATGGATCAATAAATCTGCATCCTCTTGCATGTTCCCTTCCACCATCGTTTATGAGCAGTATTTACCTTTTCCTGTTGCCTTGATAATTTTCTAAAAGAACCTCGCTCTTGTCTCCATATTGAATCCATAAGCATTTGGACCTTAGTCTCCAATTAATCTCTTTAGCTTGCCAGCCTTTTCCCCCCTGCAATTGTCTTCTCCGTTATTTTCTTCTTTGACATACTTCCTTTCTCGGTTCCTTTTTTATTAGATAAATGATTTTATTAATAACAGAAAAATATCCTGTATACAAGCAAGCAGTACACCAAATAGTAGCGAATTTACAACCTAATGTGATTCTCCATGAAAGACACCCTATCATCTATCTAAATTGGAACCTCACGGCGTGCATAAAAGACACTAGAAAAGAGTCTGTTCTTCAAATGTACATCGTCATTCTCTATCCTCTCGAATGCTCTCTTATTTCATTCCATGCTCAGTTTATCTTTCAACGTGTCTAGGTTCGAGAGCCATATTGTCTTATTTCTTCTTTACTCTCCTGTGATTGTTTTCTCCACTTAGTGCCTTCATTTTCCTTGCTAGAATATGGTCAAGTTGCACTAAAAATACTCAAGTTGTATGTATAATTCAACTTGGGACACATAAAGGACACTTGTCTTCACTCATTTTGTTAGCACCCTTTTAGTCTACCAATAGTTTTATGCATGGAAAGTTTAATCATAAAGTTGATTAAATCAACAACTATTATTTATGTTTTTTAGTTATCTCTGTGGGTCCACTGTAAAAGGTGTTTTCCCTGTAGCAGTTGTTTTTCTCTGTAGTAGCTATTAGCAGTAAGGAGGTTATTCCTCCACTTTCTCATTTCAGTTGTAGTAGGAAGTTATTTCCTTGTCATTAGGTGGGTGGTTAATCCACCAATGTTGTATTTAAGTTATTTTAATTCAATGGAAAGAGAAGCAGAAAATTAGTCAAGTTTTTGAGTACTTCAAACTCAAGAAATCGCAAGTTCTCTCTTAACGAACCAGCACCATAGGTAGAAAAAAGAAAACTTCAGATTTTATCTTGCAGTGTTCCATAACTAGATTCATAACCGGGGACCATAACAACTTGGTATTAGAGACGGGAGTTATGGGAGATCTAATCCAACAACAATTAGCACAATTATTGACTTTGTTCCAAGAAGAGCGTGCAACCAATTTAGCAAGGCAGGAAGCCATAAATGCTCGCTTTGATGCACTAACGAAGGATTTAGCAAATTCAAAGACAGATTTTGAAGCAACTGAAAATGGCAGTCACAATCGAGGTTGGAAAGGTAAAGTAGTGGCTGCAGGATCGGCATCAGAATCAGGTGGGAATTCCATGATTCCTAAATATACAAAGTTGGATTTTCCACGAATTTGTGGCCACGAAGACCCCTTGGGATGGCTGAATAGGTGTGAGCATTTCTTTCGACACCAACATACACTAGAAGAAAAAAAAATTGGACTCGCTTCTTTTCATTTGGAAGGAATTGCACAACTTTGGTTTCTTCAACTAGAGAAAGATATGCCTCAATGCACTTGGGATGAGTTCAAACGTCAATGCAACCTTCGTTTTGGACCACCAATTAGAAGTCAAAAGTTGGGAGAATTGGCTAAGTTATGTCAAATTGGATCTGTGGCAGATTACCAAGAAAAGTTTGAGCAATTGGTTTCACGGGCTGGTACTCTTACACAAGTGCAAAAAATTGAACTTTACGTTAGTGGTCTTGCTGATTATATAGCAATTGAGGTAGAGTTGCATAATTCTCCAGATTTGGCTACGACTATGAGTATTTTCCGACTTTATGAACACAAGGAACAACCCATTGGTTCGCAATTGTTAAATGCCTGTAAATCAAAGACAGCCACCTCAACAACCCACTAGATTTGTGAAGAAATTGACCAGATCTGAAATGGATGAAAGACAACTTAAGGGATTTTGTTTCAATTGCGACGAACTATTCACTCGGGGCCATCAGTGCAAGAGATTGTTCTGGATTGATTTCATTAACGACGAAGAAGAATTACTTTCCACACTTAGCGCTTGAGGACAAGCGCGATTTGAAGGGGGGAGTAATGTTAGCACCCTTTTAGTCTACCAATAGTTTTATGCATGGAAAGTTTAATCAGAAAGTTGATTAAATCAACAACTATTATTTATGTTTTTTAGTTTTCTCTGTAGGTCCTCTGTAAAAGGTGTTTTGCCTGTAGCAGTTGTTTTTCTCTGTAGTAGTTATTAGCAGTAAGGAGGTTATTCCTCCACTTTCTCATTTCAGTTGTAGTAGGAAGTTATTTTCTTGTTATTAGGTGGGTGGTTAATCCACCAATGTTGTATTTAAGTTATTTTAATTCAATGGAAAGAGAAGCAGAAAATTAGTCAAGTTTTTGAGTACTCAAATTCAAGAGATCGCAAGTTCTCTCTTAACGAACCAGCACCATAGGTAGAAAAAAGAAAACTTCAGATTTATCTTGCAGCGTTCCATAACTGGGGACCATAACACATTTCTCACGTGCCTCAGAAATTTACAAATGTTTCTTTCTTTGATGTTGGTCTATGATCAGCATTGAACCATTGCCGATTTCGTCGAGCTTCTAAATACCCTTGCACTGTAGTTAACAATTTTCTCTTTATCCTTAGTCAATCATCATATTTCTTTTCAGAAATAGATTTAATAAATCTAGTTGTCACAACACAAATTCATTTGAAGCCTAATGAAATTGGGTATAATGACAATACGATACAATTATTTCATACTTATGTGCTAGTTTCTTGGGGGAGTGCCTTGTAAATTTGGTTATAATGACATTATAATGATATGTGCTCTTTTATCAAATCAATAGGATTACATAAAGGAAAGTGATAATCTCGTCTCACTTCATGATCAAATTCGTGATTGCGACATGATTCTATCACAGATGGAGACTCTTCTCAGTGGATTTCAGGTACTCTGCATCAATATCATGTTAAACTGGATGGCAATCTTTTTCCTGCTTAAGAAAATCAGCAATGATTGAGGCTTCTAACTTTGTTTGTTCCGGCGATGATATGATTGATAAGTGGTAAAAGTAGGTCGACTTGTTACCGTTAGTAATATTGTGGTTTTATTTTGGGGTAAAATCACTATCAGGATTTCTCTGTCTCTGCCTTCCCTCACCATACAAAGAAGAAAATGGAAGAAATTCAAGAAATACTACATAACATCTTAAAAGTGAACTTGCCTGTATGTTTTGTCATTAAGATTTGATATTCACTGTTTTATCTGCCAGGCAGAGATAGGTTCTATAAGTTCGGATATCAAAATTCTCCAAGAGAAGTCTATGGATATGGGACTGAGGCTGAAGAATCGCAAGGTATTATTGTTAATGGACGGACCTTCCTTTACTGTTTATAGTTTAATCTTGGGCTTCCTTTATTTGGTTTCATGTAAGTTACATCTGTAGATTATTTGCTACCTTCTAATTCTGAAGCAATGTTGATACTGACGGCTATTGTTGGAATGCATTTTAATGTTCATATGTGAAATTATCAGTCTCAATGAATAAAGTATACTAATGTTCTTACTTTTTACATTACTTTCTGTAGAAGACCTTATGAGTAAATCAGTCGTGGATGGTGGGCTCTTTCGCTAAAAGTCTGTCTAAATCTCATCCCCCCCTCACACACACAAGTTCTGTCTATATATT
>JAJONR010013518.1:0-10651 GCA_029582245.1 Solanum etuberosum
TATATATATATATATATATATATATATATATATATATATATATATATATATGAATTTCAATCATAGTATGTATGAACTTCAGACAAAAAGTAATTTAAATTTAGATAAAAATAACTTAATTCAGCTATATAAAATTTTAAACACTATATATATTCTGAAGTTATTACAAAGTGGATTGATTTGGAAATTTATATGACACAATAAATTCCAAAGATTCATTGTAATTAGATTATTTTTTTTTGTTAGTTGTATAGCATAGCATCTCTTTAATTTCTAGCCACTATTTAGAATCTAGGAGGTGTAGAAATTTTGGCTATTGAATGGTATTATTTTTAGGGCTTCATGTAATGTCACACTAGAGTCATGACTTTAAAGGGCAAGTACTATTTCCTTAAAAGATTTTAAGTTTACTTTATGTTTTTTCATTCGGTGTCTAATGTATTTGTTAGAGATTAATTAATTTAAATTTATGTTGGATAGGACCATTCGGGAGTAGAGTTTCTTACTAAGGATAATTTCATATCAGAATTCGAAATCGAGATATATAATTAACAGAGAAATAGTTCTATTCATTGCACCATATCATTTGGTGCTTAACAGATTTTAAATTGCAACAATTTGGATTGTGAATATTAGAAGCGAATGACAGAAATAGAGGTGACAAATGGATGGTTGATTGAATTGTTATTTTTGGAAAGAGGAGGGGGGTTAAAATGAGCCGAAGTAATAATGGGTTGATGTCCAACCATACTCAAAAGAGTTAGTTGAACCGAAATGAGTTGAATTAAAATGACTACATAACTAATTATAATTCAATCTGTTCAACTCATATCAAGTTATAGTTTATTTAATTACCGAACAAAACTAATAAAGCTTCTTTTCTTCTTTATAATCATTGTATATAATACATTAATCTTAAAAAGTTGTTTATTGAAATATTTAGATAATATTTTTCACGAATTCATTTGAGCTATATACTTAGTCCAAATATTTCAACTTCTATATAGATTGAATTTCTAGGGGGTAAGATGAATTGACTAAACTTTGACGACAAATTCAAAATTTGGTTAACTCACCTAATGTTCTCCAAATTCATCAGCTTTTTTTATGGTGTAAAATTCATAGATCGTCATTTTTCGATAATATTAAAAGATATAAAACTTTATGACAATAATTACTATTTGAAGACAAGGTCGAAAAGTGGTCAATATTGCTATTTCTACCTTGTGTGAAATATTTTTAGATAAAAAAGAATTTTTTTTATATAGTACTCTTATAATTATGATTTGACTACTAAAATAAGAAAATAAAAATATGTGACCCAAGTACAAGCACCAAAACAAAATTAAATTGATTTTTTTGGTTTTTGTTTTTGTTTTTATGCTCTTGGCATGAAAAAAGCATAATATAACTGTTTTCCTTCATCAACTTTTTCAAAAACGTATTTCTCATTCGGTGTTTGATATTTGTATTGACGTCTGAATAAATTTAAAATTACGGATGGAAAATTTTACATTAAAGGATTAAACGTTTTCTAACAAAGACGACTCTATAATCAAGGGGGTCTCGAACTATTCTCTCGTCTCAAGTTATTATCATTTTAGAAGTTAAATATAAAATTATTTATTTTTCAATTTTATTCTAGTAATTGTTCTTAAAGGTTACAAACACCTAATAGAGTGAATATTTAATGAAGATAGGTTATATTTTATGGCCCAAATAATGATAAAATAATTAAATTTTTCTCCTATATTTTTGTAAAAAATATAAAAGAAAAATACGACAGATAATTTAAAACCACTTCGTCTCAAATTATTTGAGTGGTTTTAAAAGTACTTAGTTTAATTATTTGTCATTTTAGAAGTTTAAGACAAAATCAATAAATTGACCTTTATTAGCTATATTAGTGAACTTGTTCGCGCGAAATGAATGATTGTTTTATAAATTTGTTATCAATTAAAAAATTGAAACTTATTTTTACTACTATAGTTCTTTTAAGAATTTTTTAATATTATAAAATTGTTAAGTGTTTTAATTTTCGTTCATCACCTAAATATACATGAATATATTTTAATCAAAATAAACTATCAATAACCAAATTTGTATTTGATAAAATTTAACATTATAACTTTCATAGTATTCAGATGAGTCGAAAACGTTATAAAAATGTAAATGATAATTATTTATTGAGTTCTTCTATCATCCATATGTTAAAGCCTTTTCAAATGCTAAATAATGTGCTCTTTATTTTCATTATCAGTAAACCTCTTAGATAACATACTTACGGTATAACATAAGAAATAAATAATGTATCAATATGCCCACATCTTTTTCTATTTCCCACCTGATATTCGATAAATAAAAATAAAGTACAAAATAAACATTTTTTTGATCTTCACTTTATTTTTAGTTTTGTTATTTATTTTTGCAGTCAACAAATCAATTATTAATAACAATTCTTATTGACATCGATCACTATTAACACAGACATTTTATTACATCACATAATACTCTCCTTTTCATTTAATTTTGTAATTTAAATTTTTTTGAAAGTGCTAAATGTTACGTACACATTTTGTTTTTGGAATCAAATGATCATTCATGTGTAACATTATTTGAGTGAGTAAATTATGCACAAAAATTAAAACGATCTTGATTAGCATTAAGTTTTTCTACATTTGATATTTACCAATTTATTCGTTATGAAATTAAATTATAAAAAGTAAATTACTTCTTATCCAAAAAATAAAACTTGATGAGTAAAAGAGTAACTTGTTCGAACCTCAACACATGTTAGTGCCTCTGTTTTTGGTGCTTCAATAACATACAAACAATTGCTAAAGTATAAAATTATGATGTAGTAAAAAGATGGCTAAACAATGTGTCCAAATATTAATTGAATCTCTTGTAACAAATAAAATTAAACTTAATTCAAAAAATAATTTTAAAAGTTATAATATTAGCTTGAACGTCTTCAATGAAATAAAAATGTTTGTTACTAATGTATCCTTCTCGAAAGATCTTATTGCATCGCCCAATTAATATTATGATTAGTAAAATTGTTAAGAACCTCTCCCAATTAATATTTTTTTATAAGACGGGTAAAAGATAATTACAACATATAATTTGAGAACCTGAACTCCCCCCACCCCCTTTCAAATCTTGGTATAATTTGTAACTTACATATCTAAATTATACTGAATGTTTCTATTACAGCCTGATTATTTTAAATTTTCTTATATCTTTGAGACGAAGATTCTAAAAATTAAACAAGAAGATAAATAAAACCAACCTCTTATTTTTCCCAATATAAATTTCTAGGGTCATTTTAGTTGAAGGGATGAATATTGTAAAGAGTTCATAAGTTGCAACAATTGTGATACAAAAGTGTTAGATTGATTAAATTTTTACTTTATTGAGCTATAAGAGTTTTCTTCTCACGGATACGTTGATATTTCGAGAAAGTAACTTTTGATATATGGGGAAGAGTTATTTATGACACAACAAACTAAACGGAGAACGCTCTAAACATCACTCTATAAGAAAAGTTGAAATTTCAAACAAAAAATCGATTAGTAAATTGATCAAATCACTTGCATTTGATTGTCAATCGATTACCAAAGAACTTTAATCCATTACTAAAAGGCTCGTTGGTAATAGAGAATGAGAAATCAGTTCATTTTACAATTTGCTCGACTAAACTTAGGTTGATTTGAATTAAATATATAACTCATATTCATTTATTAGAAAACTTGTCAAAATATTATTAATTTATTTAATTTAATATGTCAGATATAATCATAATAAAGAAAAAATAATAATCATAAAATCAATAATTTTGTTTTAGTTAGAGTTGGGGGTGCTTGCTATATCTGATTGTTTATACTTTATCCATCTTAATTCAATTCATTTCATTACATATATTAATCTTTCGATGGAGTCGTTCATTTTATAAATAAATCTATTTGGATCCGTTCAAATTCAACTTAATTTAATTAAACAATTACCTGAAAATTCGAACGTGGCATGAATTTCATTACTACAATTACATATGTTATTTTTGGTGTTTAATGTTCTATTTTATAATATGGTAGAAATTTCAAAAAGATGTAACTAAATATGTTCCCCCATTTTGTGCATAATATAATGTCAAGATGTGACTAGTAATCATATTTCACGATCCAAACTCCAAAAATAGTGATACACTTAACGGACTTCTATGGTTATATTTTCTTTCGTCTAAAAATACTTATCGTGTTAATTAAAAATATTTGTTTCAAAATAATTATCATTTTAGAAATTTTATCTTAATTTATGTGGTATTTTTTGAATTTTAAGATTTAAACAAGTCTATTTTTTATCGTAATTTTTTCATATATATATAAATATTTTCAGTTGTCAATTGTTGTGAGTTATAATTCTTTTTATTTAGTTTTTAAATATATAAATTTTATTTCAAATATTTCGCATCCAAATTCACGTCAAATTAAACTGTTTTAACTCTCGAAATCCGAACTATCCCACATAAATTGGGACGTAGAATTTTTTTTTCTTTCCTCATTTTACCTTAGTATTCCCTCCATTTCAAATTAATTGAATTGTTGAGGTGTTTCACACCCTTTAAAAAAAGAAAATTAAGACATAAATTAGGCATACTTTTTCATTTTTACCCTTATTAATTATTGTCAAATTGATTAAAATAACTAAACATTAATTATAATTACTAATTCCAATACTAACTAATGAAGGGTAAAATTAAAAGAATATTCTAAAAGTAGTCTTGAAGATTGAACAATTAAGTTAATTTGAAAAATGAAAAATGTCTCAACAATTCAATTAATTTGAAATGGAGGGAGTAGTGATTATTCTTGAAAATTACAAACACCTTAATTATAACACATAAATAAATTAAATATTCAATAAATATTCAATGAAGAAAGATTATATCTTAAGATATAAACAAGGATACGATAGTCAAACATTTCTCCTAATCAATATTTTTTTAAGGAGCGCGTAAATAAAAAGTACAACAAATATTTTGAGACAAAAAGAATATATCACCATCTTAGTTACAACTCTCTAATGCTAATCCTAAGTCCTTACTCCTAACACTAGAATCCTCTAAAAATCCTTAGATTTACAAGAAAATTTAAGAGCACCAAAAAGGGACCGATCCGATCCAATCTGATCTGACAAAGCTTGAATGGTAAAACAAAAGGTAAATTCTTTAGGCTATATTTAAATATCGTGATGGATTGAGATTAAAAATCACGTTTGTGTCATGATCCAAAAATCAAGGTGATGATGGCACACACTTCAAGAACCCCAAATTTGCATGTAAGTCGAAAGAAAACACAAGAATTCTCTTGTTCCGCATATTCCCTCCTCCTTATTTCTTAGAGGCTCCGTAGATAGAGTATTGAACTATATTTGGTCTTTCACTCAATCATGTTTTGCTAAGAAAACAAGTCGTGAAGTAGTTGATGATAATGACCGATAGTAATGATATATCAACTTAAAAGATATGATAATAACTTGATTGAAAATAAACAAAAAATGTGCTTTTTTTATAATAAAAAAAAGGATAAAAATATAAAAAGCTTTCATTCTTCAATTTTCTTAGAGAAAGAAAATATCACAAAGAGACACAATGGTACTATAAAAAATGCTGCAATTTTCAATAAATCTTCATCATCCTTTGAGATCACTCCAATTCTTGACCAATCTCCACTATACCTGAAATATTATTAAGTTAAAAATATGAGGAAAAAAATAAATAAGTTACCTAATTGGCCGCTCGATTAAAAATATTTATAGTTTCTAGCTAATATACATATATTGTATGCATATTTTATATATCAATTATTTTTTTAGTGAACGGTTCTCTATGTCAATTTTCCATATAAAATGACAACAAAGAGGATTTATTGTAGCAACTTGAAATGGTGAATCACAATGATCCGACTAATTAGAATTTGTGTCTTGCGAGTCATTCACTTCAAGAAAACCTGAAATCATCTACAAATTTCGTTGCTAATCCATTGCTAAATAGAATTACTGATAAATTTTATTGTTTAGCTGTCGAATTTGTTAGAAGGGTTGAGGGAAACCCCTCCGCACTAAAAAAATTCCGATTTCCATTCCCAAACTCGAATTCAAGATTTCTGATTCACGCTAGATGAAATGTATTCTAAAATTTGAATAGATATAAATAAACAAAATATTATAAATTAGGAAAATTTACCCTGCATCAATGAACCCCAAAGCAAAAACTCCAACAACAGCTTGAACAAGAAAATTTCTTGGAATTTTCAATGATGAAATTGAGTTTTCTTTAACTTTTGATTTCTCAGAAAAATCTCTCTTTTTTGCAAATGAAATTGTTGAATATTTAGTACTCCATCTTCTTTTTCTATATTTCAAAAAAATATAAGAAAAATTGGTAGATGAAGAATAGCAATTGATAAAATTTTGTGTGATCAACATTTTCTTATCACAATGCAAAAAAAAAAAAATTAAAAATTGAAACAAGTTATGTTATCTTTCTATCTACATCTTATTATATTATATGTGTGGTTGTTATCGAGAGGAAAGAACAAAAGATAATTTGTCATTTTCACTATATAATAATAATGAAATATCCTTTTCAATTGAATTCTTGTGGTTGTTTTCGAAGATCGTATAACAGTCACGCTCTATAATAATATTTTACTATGATGGTTAAGTTTTTTTTTTTTGAAATCGATTTTAAGTCTTGTGATATATTATTATACGTTTTCTATAATAACATTTCGATGTAGAATCTAAAAAATATTGTGATAAACGAATGACATTATTATAATAAAAAGATTTAACTCTATTTCAAAAGTGGTCTTAGTTCTATAAAATGAATTAAGGTCCTAATAAACTGGCTAAAAGAGCGTAGGTTTTACCTAACTTCCTTAGACGATAATATCTCTCGATCCTTCGCGGGATAGAACACCCCCAACAACTTCACTCTAGAGGAACCATATATTCTTAAACGAGAAGACCAGACTACGACTGCACTTGTTTTTTTTAATAAAAAATCGTTATTTTACTTGAAATACTGAAAAGAATCAATATTTTAATATCTCACAAGTATATTTCAAAATATAGAAGTATAGTAGTATTTTTCTAAAAAGGGATTTATTATCATCCACTCATTTTAACAACATTTTTGTGGCCTCAAAATGGCTTTATGGACATGCACTTTTCCAACTTTCATTTTTTGTCTTACTAAAAGACTCATCATGTAAATATATATATTGTTTTCTTTTATTTATTACCAAAAAATATTTGGTACATCTTTTATCGCAATTCACAATATCTAAACTAAACCCCACATGTTTCTTTGTCACCATTTTATGTTCAAAGAATAGCTTTACTGATTTTTATTAATTTTGTGATCATGATTCAAAATTCAAATTTTCCTATAACAAACCACTTCATATACCTCTAATTTTGCAATCATTTTCAAGCACTATATTTATGTCATATTTACACAAACCTGAGTGAGTTGAGGTGACGTCTGCGTACACAATACTCTCTTTCGATTCTATTTATGAACAAATCTACGACAATAAAACACATACATTTAATTTACGTCGTGGAAGTGCACATTTTAATCCTTTATTTTTTTAACTGGATCTACGCTCTAACGCGACCCAAATCTCATTTTAACCCAACCCCTAATCTTCTTCCCCCCTTTAATTTCCTATTTTTCCAAAGTATAAATCTTTGAAATTCACTATACTTATGAACGCAAGACCCTATTGTATCGATCCGAACCGTCGTTATTTAGGAAAGAAAAAATGTCGGATAAAACTGGGTCTCTCAGCCCGCCAGAGCGGGCCAGATGCCGCCCGGGCGGCGGCGCTCTAGCGAGATAAGTGGCCGCCAGAGCGGGATAGGCGAGACAGAACTTAAATAACGCGAAGTCTTACTTACTCATTTTTTCAAAAACACCAAAAAGAGGTGAGGATCACCCCAGAAACCCTCAAAAGGCTGCTCTAGGCTTGGGAAGGAAGGAGGAAGAGATCACTAGCGTAAGGAGGTCGATAGATTGCGGACTTCAGGTCAAGATTCACCGTCCCGTCGTCCGGAAACCAGATTTCGAGCTACAATCCCTCTGCAAATGCTTGGCGCCCAGGTAGGCTAGGTTTATTTAATTGAGTAGTTGTAAATCCGTAATTCACTGCGTAGTATAGTGACATTGACGGTAGAATTCATGCGTATGCTTTTGTGCACCGAAAAAGGGACAGTTGTACATGTATTCCTAGGTATTACATCAGACGCCTACCGTAGGGGAAAGCCCTATCTCGTGAACTAGGGTTTGGGGATGGTTTGATTTTCTATTTGTGTGATGTATGTCGATTGATTGCTATATGGTATGCAAGTGTGTATGCGAAGCATAACTAGTGGAAACGAACCTAATGAATTAATTATGAACAATGCATGCCATGAATTTGAGTACTTGACTATATGATGTGAGTATTGTACGTTATGGATGTGATTGTGCCTGTGGTTGTGCTGATTGGATCGGGTGTCGCGTACCGACACACTAACATGCATTGGATCGGGTGTCACATACCGACACACTAACATGCATTGGATCGGGTGTCACGTACCGCCACACTAACATGCATTGGATCGGGTGTCACGTTCCGACACACATACATACATTGGATCGGGTGTCACGTACCGACACATATACATGCATTGTATCGGGTGTCACGTTCCGACGTACTAACAGTTTGGGTGTGAGTTCCATGAGAGAACCACTTGTGATTTATACGTTTATATCTACTTGGTATTGATAATGTGGAATCGTGAGTCGCGTCCTGAAATGATAACTGGTTGGATATGCTTTATGTATCTATATACGTGGGTTTACTATGCAATAATACAATTGGGTATATCTCGTAAATTAATGAACGGTGAATGGTCAGGCCCAATTCGTGATGTGATGAGATAAGTGGAGACCGAGGGTCCCGGGATTAGTATGTGTTGCCTTAGAGAGGTGGTAATGTGTATTATCATTAAGAATTGGGGTGGTAGTATGTCGTTAATGTTATTAGTTGGGTATTACCCTGGGAGGGGATTTGTATTGAAACGGTTAACGCGCCTGACAGAACGTACTATGGAGTCAAGGGTTGAGTGGTGAGGTGGAAAAATTAAAGGTGTGTCGTGAGTGGTTGGTTGGGTTGGTAGTAGTTATATCTGGAATCTCCTTCGAGAGACAGAATGGTTAAGCTATGATCAAGAACGGAACGAGTAAGGGGTTAGAGTCAAGTGTACTAGTGTGATTAAAGTATTCGGAAATGGTAAGGGCAGGAAAATATGAAGGTGGATGAATGAATAGTTTTATTGCATGTTTTTGTTAGTCGATTTCTTATATTATGCGGTGGGTATCGGGTTGACCGATGATGCCTACCAGTACGTGTGGTTTTTTACTGATACTACTCTTCCTATGCCTTTTTGGCATAGTCTGGATGCAGGGTCGGTGATGTCTCATAGGTGAAGGCGAAGATAATCTCCAATAGCTTCTATGTTTCCTTCCATGTGGTGGGAGTTGTGTCAAGTGTTAATTATGTATACCTTGTAATTTTAGTAGCTCTTGTACTTGTTAGACTAGATCCCTGAGGAAGTTAATTACTTTAACAAGTTAACTTTGGATTGTCTTAAAACTCTTTAATTATTAAATCTACATGATTTTCTTTCTATTTTTAGTTTTCTTAAATCTTCCGCATGTCTTAAACTGCTGGAAATCGAGGGTTCTCCTACTTAGATGTTAGAGTAGGTGCCCGCACGGCCCGGTTGGTTGGATCGTGACACCTATGTAGATACATTGTATGGGTCAAGATTTCACGAGGGTCAAGAATCTCGACGATGAAGCTGATATTCAGGTTATGTATAATGAGTTAATGATGATGATGAAATATCAATTTTAGAAGCTGTGATTGCTTCAATTGAAATTTGTGGATGATTTGTTGCTGAACAACTAATCAAATAAATTACAAAACATGTGAATGAAATAAACATAAAAAAGTTTAGAAATTGACAACATAAACTCATATTAGAATTTTAAACTTTGGATGGCTTCTTGATTTGTTCTTCATTTAAGACCACAATGTGACTATTATTATCACAAGGTTCTATTAATGCTATCTTCATATTGTTATACTTAATTTGATGAGGAAAATAAATAATCAAAATAGTGTCTTAAATAAAGGAGTAAAGTTACCTTGGGTAAGGAAAAGATCAAAATAGTTCCTTAAATAAAGGTTAAGTCTCCTTTAACTTTTATGTATATTTCTCATCGAGTATTCAGTATCTGCTAATTTAAAGCCTCATTAATTCGGATTCAAGAAGTACAACTTTGAAGTAAAACAAGGCAATGTGTACGGATCCCGATTTTGATGCCATCATTTAACTTGTGCATGCCTTTTTTTTTGTTTTACACGTATATACCACTTTGGACAACTTCAAACATACTGTAACACCCCAGAATTTTTTTGAGCTAAGACTCGAACCATCCTTCGTTGTGAGTAGGATTTTATCGAGGAATTTAAAATTTCTTAAGTGTTAAGGTCACTAGATGTAGCACCTTGAGTTCCAAAAAGAACTAAAT
>JAJONR010013522.1:0-11248 GCA_029582245.1 Solanum etuberosum
TTTTTATTAATTAATTCAAAATTAATCATTTTTAAAATTAGTTTTGACACAAATAACAAATGTCATCGTTTAATTCGTCACTTTACATGTCACTAGAGAGTGTAATACACACACATTATATATTTTTGCTGATATTAAAAAAGGTGTCAATATGATACAGCGGGACCCTACATGAGGTGTCTCAAATGAACATCGTCCAGTTAATGTGTCTAAGTAAAATACCATGCCAACTTTAGAGAGCCACCGATGGGTTAGGCCATTAATGAAGATTTTAAGAGTTAAGAACAAGAAGAGAACATAGACACGATTCGAAAGAATGCATGCGGAATGAAGGACGGAGAAGAAAAGGACTTGAGACCCTGGCGCAGGCGCCAGGCCTCAAAGTGTTGTGAGGCTTTTGGGGCGCAGTGCAAGCGCAGGGAGCTAGCCCCAACCCTTCAGCACCCAGGTCCTGGCGCCTTAAGGGCGCGGCGCCCCACCCAAAATCCCATAAATCCTATGAATTTTCTACTCAATTTCGGGTCCTAACTCATCTAGAATCGATTGGTTTCTTCCAAAACTCTCTTTGATTCACAAACCCAACACGAATTCATCGAAATTCTACACAATTCCTATCAAGAAAGACAACTCATACTCAAGATCCTCAACTCAAGAAACTCAAAACCTCAATTGTTAAAGAATGCAGCTAAAATCAAAAACTACTCAAGAATCTTTAAATAAATGATTTCATAGACGAATTCATGGATGAAATACATGTGTGGCGTGAGGACGAACGAGTCCATCATTATGGGAAACCTCACATACCTGGAAAGAACGATGTTCTAGGTGAAATTCCACAATTTTGATGAACGCTTGAACTTAGCCCTTTCTCTCTTCTTGAAACTTCGCCTTAAAATTCCAAGTGTTTAGGAATGTAAAAAATTAACTTAGCGTCTGATTATACATCTACTTGGGTGAGGAAAAAGTGGTCAAGCCTAGTGGGGTAAGAAAAAGACCAAAATACCCTTTTCTCAAACGGATGAAATGCCTTAACTAAAGAGGCTTCACTCAAATGGTCATAACTTCTTACTCCGAGCTCAAAATTTAGCAAACCTGGCGGCGTTAGAAAGAGGACTCAAACCCATTCGATTTGATATCTCATGGGCCACCTAATTCTTTATGTGCTAAAATATATGTTCGTTTGAAGTTGACCCAAAACTAAAAACTGGTCGAAGTCCAAGGTGTTGCAATATCTCCCCCTTGGGAACATTCGTCCTCGAATGAGGTCACACTAAGCAAAACAGGGGTGGGAAACATCTAACAACCCCTACTCAAGCACACAACATGCAATTTAACATAACTCAGCATATCAACTTAAATAGTACTTTTACAGAAGTTAGTACCTTGGTTTGGAATTTCTGCATAAGGAAAGAGATGTGGGTATCTCTTCTTCATATCCTCCTTGGCCTCCCAAGTAGCTTCCTCAACAAATTGATTCCTCCGTAAGACCTTGATTGATGTAACCTCTTTCGTTCTTAACCTGCGAACCTGACGATCAAGAATCTGAACGGGCATCTCCTCATAATATAGGTTGTCCTTGATACGAATATTCTCGGTAGGTACAATAAGTGAAGGATCGCCCATACACTTCTTTAGCAGAGAAATGTGGAATACTGGATGGATTGCTGCTAACTATGACGGTAGCTCCCACTCATAAGCTATATTGCCAACTCTCTTGGATATCTGGTAAGGACCAATGTATCGGGGAAAAGTGGTCAAGCCTAGTGGGGTAAGAAAAAGACCAAAATACCATTTTCTCAAACGGATGAAATGCCTTAACTAGAGAGTCTCCACTCAAATGGCCATAACTTCTTACCCTGAGCTCAAAATTTAGCAAACTTGACGGCGTTGGAAAGAGGACTCAAAGACCTTTGATTTGATATCTCATGGGCCACCTAATTCTTTATGTGCTAAAAGATATGGTTGTTTGAAGTTGACCCAAAACTAAAAACTGATCGTAGTCCGAGGTGTTATAAATTTTATGATTGAAAATAATTTAAGTCTGAAGGACCAAAATGGTAGATCTAAAATAATCTATCTCGAAAATCAATATCATAGAAGTGTTAAAAAAAAAAAAGCAAAAAACAAACTAGGATGATAACAAATGATTACCTATTATTGTTGGTCAAAGTTATTGATTGTGTAGAAAAAAGTATACACCGTTGGTGCATATTAATTAAATTCATTATAAAATTAAGAGGAAATTTCATAAATAGCAAAGAGTTAAAACATAATAAGCCTCCTTAGCTACAGTTTGCCTCCATAGCTATAGTTTCATTTGTTATGGGTGAATTTTTATTTGTATAATTCGCTTGCCAATATACAAACAGGGTAAATATATATATACAAACTCTGTATTTTTATATATATGAATTTTTCAAAACTTATACAAATCAAATGTATCAACAGAATAATTATATACAAGCTAGGGTAAGCATATACAAATTTTAGATTTATACAATTAGGAAACTTCTGGATTTATACCATTAGAAGTCGAATTATACAAATTCTAGATGTGGGCCACGTAATTATGATTGTAAGTTAATGGTGAATGGTAATTTAATTAAAATTATAGCTATATTAACTAATTAACTATTAATATTTTTTTAAACACGTAATTTTTCCTAAAATTAATGATGTGGAATAATAATTTAAGTGGGTTCACATGATATAATTACTTTCAAACTTGTGGTGCACGTGTAACATAACCTTGATGCTAGCACGCATGTCCACGGATGTTCTTTGGATAAAATTAAATTCAAATAGAAAAATCGAATTATATTTATTAAATAAATCAATTTTATTTGACTTTGATTTGATTTTATATTTTTAAATCGATAATAGTTAATTTAATTTTGTTAAGAAAATCAAAGAAATAACTGAATCAAATTGACAAATCATATACATATTTTTATTATTATATATACGTAATATATTGTTAATTTTAATCAATAACTGATCCAAATCGACCCGTGAACACCCCTAGACATGTCAATAAAGTGGTGTCTATTTCATCACCTCTCCTACTTTTTATATAGGATAATATATACTCTATGTGTCCCAGTTTATATGACTTACTTTCCTTTTTAGTAAGTCCCTAAAAGAATGACAAATTTATATATTAAGTAACAGTTTAATTTTAAAATACCCATTTTACCTCAAGGAAAGATTTATAGCCACACAAATATTTATCACTTATTTTAGATCAGAAGTTTCAAAACTATGTATCAATTCAAACGAACTCATACAAAATGGGATGGAAGGAGTAAATATTTTTACACTATTTTGATAAAGTCTAATCCTTATAGAAAAAAACAAAAAAACAGTCTTATCAAAAGCATGACCAAGCATGTACTTCATAACTATTTTGATGCCAGATGCAACATTCATGTGAACATCACTAAAATCTAATTTTGTTTACACTAAGTTGGTGTTGTGCATATAAATAAAGGATATTTTATGTTTT
The DNA here is from genome assembly GCA_029582245.1 of Solanum etuberosum. NCBI lineage: Eukaryota > Viridiplantae > Streptophyta > Magnoliopsida > Solanales > Solanaceae > Solanum > Solanum etuberosum. Next base: position 3,506 of record JAJONR010013522.1, read on the forward strand.
CTTTCTATCCAAATATCCAAAGCCTTTTAGCAAGTTTAAAATTTCTCAATGAAGTCTCAGTTCCTCTACTTGTTCTCATTCTTTTGGGTAAGAAAAATTATATTTCTCTATTTATCCAACATATATAGTTGTATACTTTCTCTATAATTATATTCTTTGACAAATCAAAGTAGTCATAATTGGAAAACATCAACTAATATTTACTTATTATTTAATTACATGAGGAATTATATTGATTGAAAAATTAATTGTTTATTTTTGTTTATATGTAGCTTGCTTTTGTAGTAAGTCATGCAGCGATATCTCCGGAAGTTGCCCAACAATCAGATACCTAAAGTGATCAAAGATGTTCTTCCCCACACATGTTTATTATAAGTTTGTTTAATTTTGTATATACGACATAAAATGACTTCTCCAGAAAAAATACTATTTTTCATGGAAGTCATACTTATTATAACTACCTAATGTGCTTGTGAATTTGATTTTGTAGATCATAATTCCAATAGTAGTCAGAAAGTATATCGCGGTAACTTTTATTTTGGACTGTGACCTTGGCATCATGCTGCTACAGAAAAAGAGATTCGTGAGCTGAAAGACGATGACAATAATTTTCTTTACAAACCTTACTTTTTCGAAAACGACTTGAAGAAAGGAAATATCATCAACTTTCCTTCTTTCAATGATAAAAATGATGCACCATTTTTGCCTCACCAATCAACAATTCCCTTCTCATCAGAAAAAATCCCAGAAATTCTACACCATTTCTCAATCGATAGTAAGTCGGAGGATGCTCAAACAATCAAGAAAACAATTAATATATGTGAAGAGCCAGATCACCACAAAGAGAAGAAATTTTGTGCAACTTCATTAGAGTCAATCATAGATTTCATGTTATCAGAGCTAAGAACAAACAATATCCAAGCAAGTACAACGGAGGTACAAGGGGAAAGTACTCAAATATTTCAGAAATACACTATGGAAAAAGTTGAACAAATAGCAGAGGGGAATAACATGATATGCCACAAGGTTAACTACCCATACGCTGTGCATTATTGTCATGTTGGAGGAAGAACCAAGACATTTATGGTATCTATGATAGGTGTTGATGGAACAAAAGTTAAAGCACTATCAGTATGCCACAAATATACATCTTTTTGGACCCCAAAGGGATTACCTTTTGTAGTGCTCAATGTTAAGCCTGGAACTACCCCTATTTGTCATTTCCTTCCAAATGATCAAATTGTCATTTTTCCTTCTAAAAAGGCCACTAATTAGGCTATTATTTGTATGATATCATTATAATTATGGAAATGAATCTGGCTTCATGGTATTATTTTTTTTGTGTGATCTGCATTATGAATTTCATATATTGATTATAACCTTGTGAAATATTTTTGAGATTTAATTGTATGCGCAAAATGATTCGTCAAATTGAGCCAATCTTTTCGTTGGATTAACTTGAACTATATGTATCCAAGATAATTCACTAATCTCTATATTATATATATATATATATAAGAGAATCCTCAAACTGGTGACATGCTATATGCAATCAATATTGAGCATTATCTCATGGAGCACAATATAAAAGAAAATAGATTATAGCCTACCTCGAAGTCGGACTGCAATCTCAAACTGTCCATGAGCTATCCTCCTCTTTTCCACATCCTCGGAATGACACGGTACTATCAACATAAAAAACTATGCATCATTATGAGAAGAATGATACCCATATTGCTATAACATATCCCAGACCCAAAATCAGGTAAAAATGGGCCCGTGGGACTCGTTAATTGAATTTGAAAATTGAACATGTCACTAGGCGTCCCTAATAGCTAAAGGAACTTGTGACAAAAATGGACACAATCCGAGCTCGAAAAACCTACTCAAATCAGCCCTCAAGAAAACCAAAATTAAGCTAAATTCAACAATTTGAATGAGAACTTACAGGTCTATAAGCACAATAATCGACTCCCATGATGCCCCCACGCTACTCCCAACTCAAAGACAAGAATTCCTATGAGAATTGCCACAAACTGAGATCTCAATCTTCTTCGCTATGAAAAGTGAAGATGAAGAAGAGTGAGGTATAATCTGTCAATGATGCGCTCTTAAGAGACTTAATGACCACAAAAGGGGTCACCGTGAAAGCAGCCCAGCAATCGCTAAAGCGACCAAGCCTTAGTTGGACGACCTCCGCTAAAGCAATCCCTAGTCGCTAAAGCGGTACTAGGCTGCTAAAGCAGCCAAGCCTAGGTGGCCAAATACCGCTAAAGGGGCTACTGCTTAAGTGGTCACACCAACACTTGCACAAGCCAAAAATGGCTAAGTCCAAACAGACTCTGATCAGGCGTTCGGAATTCGTTTGGAATCATGTGCATGTAAACAAACTATGTTATGTTAAGAATTCATCACCAACTTAATTATTTACTGAAGATAAGTCAAGAATAATCTAGAATATTCCGGAGTTATAGAGAATTGAAGGAAGATCTCTAGAATGAGTATTCTAGAAAGAATAGTCTAGAAATTTTCTAGATAGGGTAGTTCTAGAATTAAGTAGTTGAAGGAACATTCTAGAATAGAGTAGAAAATATCCTTAGCTAGATTCTTCCATCACCACTTATAAGTAGAGGTGGTCCATTTGAGTTGTAAAAAGGTAAATAACAAACCAAGCAAGAAACCAAGTAAGAAAGCAAGAAAGAAAGTAAGAGAGCAAACAAGAGTGGGTGATAAGTAAAGAGTGTTGTTGAAGCAAGAAACAAGTGAGTGATCAAGATTGTAAGACCGAAGCGGGTCCTTACTTTGATATAATAAAATTCAAGTTGTGAGAAATCGATAGTGTCCGTCTCAACAACCAACAATATTCAACAAGTGGTATCAGAGTCTGGTGGTTAAGAGCGAGGTAGTAACTCAAAGAAGATCTTACAAGCTATTCGCGGAGGCTACAAGTCGCGAGGCACTTATCAATGACAGATTTTGCAAGCACTCACAATAGCGTTGAGAAGCTCAATGCAAGCAACTATGGATCATGGATCACGAGAATGCAATCTTACTTTTTCGGCCAGGAATTATGGGATATCATTGGTGGATCAGACACCACACCACCTACAGATGCTGAAGAAGCAAAAAGGTGGAAGGTCAAAGATGGAAAGACCATGTTTGTTCTCACTGTAACAATTGAGGATGAGTTCTTGCAACAAATTAAGAATTCCAAGACACCCAAAAAAGCTTGGGACACCTTGGCAACAATTTTTGCAAAGAAAAATGATGCGAGATTACAAAGGCTTGAAAACGAGCTTTTGTCGATCTCTCAATGGAATATGACGATCATCAAATACTTCTCAAAGGTAAAATCTTTATCTGATGAAATATCAAAATTAGATCCTGAGAATGCTATCACGGAGACAAGAATGAGAAGAATCATTGTTCATGGTCTAAGGCCGGAGTACAAAGGCATAATTACAGCCACGCGGGGGTGGGCCACAGAACCAACTTTATCTGAGTTGGAAAATTTGTTGGCAAATGAAGAAGATTTGGAGAAACCATTATCAAGTCTCACTATAAAAGACGAAGATAAGGCACTCTTCAGCAAAAGTCAAGAATATCAAAAAAGAGAAGAGGAGAGAAGCTCACGGCCAGGGGGAGACCAATAGAATCAACATCAAAGAACTCAACGACAAAACAAGCAGGTGAAAGGCTCCAACAACTGGCAAATAGAGAAGTGCTACAATTGTGGAAAGGAAGGACACTACGCCAGAGACTGCTGCTACAGTAAAACTGAAGGTAATGTAGCTACTTTTACTCAAAACAAGAAAGATGAAGAAGAAACTTGGGATTTCGAGACCTATTATGCAGTTGAAGAAACTAATCAACAAGAGGAGCTTGTCACCTGTCACTCTAACAAAGAAGAGGAGATTGCATTTGCAACTGTAAGTGAGAAATTGGTCGATTATGAACATGATTGGATCGTTGATTCAGGATGTTCCAATCACATGACCGGTGATGAGAAAAAGCTCATTAACATGAGCGGATATAAAGGCGGTCGAGTAGTGGTGACTGCAAATAATTCAAAAATGCCAATAACTCATATTGGCAAGACGGTGTTCGTTCCTCATCACAGCTCAAGACAAGTGGAACTTCAAAATGTCTACCATGTTCCAGGTATGAAGAAAAACTTATTATATGTATCACAACTAACAAATTCTGATAAGTATGTCTTGTTTGGGCCAAATGACGTAAAAATATATCGAAACTTAAAAGTTACAAGCACACCAATAATGGAAGGGACAAGGTTAGAATCAATATACGTCATGCTAACCGAAACAACTTATGTGGTACTTGATGAAGCACCAACATGGTGGTACAATGAAGTCTCCTTGCCAGATTCAAGGAAATTGGAGCAAGAGCTACAATATAAACTTGAAGAAGAAGGACAAAGAAGTGAGGCTGAACAGGAACAAAAGGTATGTGAAAAATATAACTCACATACAGAGGAGATATTTTCAAAAAGAGAAAATAAGAATTCATGGAAAACAAGAGTACATGAAACTCCAGAACTATTGCAAGAAAGAGTCCAAGAAGCTCTGCAACCTCAACTAAAAAGGGAGACACGATTGAAATGGTCAAATGCTAAGTATATAGATGCAACATTAGCAGAGGTGGTTAACAATAAAGTTACTACTACCTTTGAAGAAGCTTCAAAGAGTAAAGCTTGGAATAATCCAATGAAGGTGGAAATCGTCAAAGGGCATGGGCATCATGATGGTTACAGAGTTTCAGGATACAGATTTTCAGGAATCGCTCATAACAGACGCAAAGGAAAAATTAAGTTGGTGTTGAGAGGGAGTGTTAAGAATTCATCACCAACTTAATTATTTACTGAAGATAAGTCAAGAACAATCTAGAATATTCCGGAGTTATAGAGAATTGAAGGAAGATCTCTAGAATGAGTATTCTAGATAGAATAGTCTGGAAATGTTCTAGATAGGGTAGTTCTAGAATTAAGTAGTTAAAGGAACATTCAAGAATAGAGTAGAAAATATCCTTAGCTAGATTTTTCCATCACCACTTATAAATATAGGTAGTCCATTTGAGTTGGAAAAAAGTAAGTAACAAACCAAGCAAGAAACCAAGTAAGAAAGCAAGAAAGAAAGTAATAGAGCAAACAAGAGTGAGTGCTAAGTAAAGAGTGTTGTTGAAGCAAGCAACAAGTGAGTGATCAAGATTGTAAGACCGAAGCGGGTCCTTACTTTGATATAATAAAATTCAAGTTGTGAGAAATCGATAGTGCCCGTCTCAACAACCAACAATATTCAACATGCTATCCCATCAAATTTGACATTCCAGACTCAACGGAGATGTCAAAACTTTCAACGGATGTTGTCTAGATAAAAAGTAGGTCTGACACCCAAGGATCTATTTTAGCCATAAGCCGTAAGATTGCTCGAAATGAACCCGGAAGACTCGGGACCCGAACCAAAGGTCCTTCTAGACCAAACTTGGTGTTTTGGAGCTAACGAATTAAACCATCAGAATTGCATTTAGAGGCCGTTTGCCTGAAGTTTTGACCGAAGTCAAATATCTAACCTTTAGAAGGTCCAAAATAGGAAAACTTGCATAAAACTCAAACGAACGACCATGTGATAGCAGTGTCAGTCCCAACAAGTCATAAATAATTTGGTGTCGCTATAGAAAGCTTTAAACGCCAAAAATATTGGAAAACAGAGGAAACGTCCTGGAGGGTCATTACAATCTTTGTTGTTTTGGTGTATGCTTTTAATCCCCATACACCAAGACATACTCCACCAACTCATGTCTTTCAATCATTGATAAAAAGTTTTCCTAACTCACAAAGAAGTATTCTTTCCCATCAATAACAAAAACATGACTATTCTCCCTAACTTCTCTAAGCCTTTTGATCATAATATCTTTACCAACCCCACTTGGGACACTAACCATAATAATCAGAGGATGTAGGTCCGGTGCCAATGGCTCTGAACTAAACAGCAACCTTGAGAGGTCGATACAATTCTGTCTTATCGGAACAGTTTGAAAATAACTAAAAGGGCAAAAGTGGAAAGCAGTAAATATCCAATTTAAATACAATATAATCTAATCTAATTCCTCTTCCCAAAAATTGGAGTATAATTTCAAAATCTAAATATTCAACATAGTCTTAGAATTTTGTCATATACCACATAAATTATTTTTCATTTTCGAGATGGATTCCATTGACCATAAATTTATAACTTAACCAAAAATACTAACAAAGAATCAATATTTTTTTTGTAATATTAGTAAATCTTATAATTGAAGTAAAATGTAGTCTAGAATAATATAGTATGATTTAAAGTAGTCTAATTTCAACTGATGAAAATTAATGAAGAAGATATATAACTGTAGAAAAAAATGAATTAAAAGAAGTTATTTTTTATATCTAATCAGTGATTTAATTTCTTCTTTTGTTGATAGATTTGTTGAAACTTTTGATTTTTCTACAAACCTCAAAAGGGTTTTTTTATTTTTTATTTTTTATTAGAGAATAGAGTAGGTCTCCTCTTCTTCTTCATTTTGACTTTTTGATGGTAAACATTGTTGTTGTTCTATTTTTGCAGTATGAAGTGATTGAGATGCGATGTATATGGTTCATGCCATGGTGAATGGTAAGCTCTTTGTCTTTTGCCCATTTCTCTATCTGTGATATTATTTTATGTACGTGACTTGTTTTGATACAAAAAATTTAAAAAAAAATTATTGAATTATTGATAATTCAAGGTAAATTGGTGATTTTTAGTTGTTATATGGTGAGTCGTGTGTGTTAGTTTGTCATCAGAAAATGTTAGATGTCATTTTTTGTCATATCAAACGACTTAGAATAAGTTTTATATATCTATTGTTTTCTATCAATAAAAATAGTCAAGCAGAACTAAAAATAAAAATTAAATTGTTGCGTTTGTTTGGGTGGATCTTCACCCAATTGAAAAAAATGTGACACGCACTTGGTGCGCTTGACTTTCTTCCAAATTAGATTCCTTCGTTTAGAGTCAATATCGCCAGTTCTTTGAAAAAGAGTTCCGCTCAGGAATATTATCTTATATAAGATAAGCGGATTGTTGTGGAACTAGATTCTCTGCTAGAGTCAGAGTTGTTGTGTAGCCAGGAACCTGCGGGTTCGCCCCTTGTCTCCCGCTCAAAGTTTCTTGTAAACTTGCCCTCAAACATTCATTATTATTATTTTATAAAAAAAAATGGAATGAGGGAAAGGGAAATGAGAATTACAAGATAGAAAATAGAATCTACACCAACAAGATGGAAGTTCAGATAGCTAACCAACATAACTAATAAGATTCCTCTCAAACATCTATTAAATAGTTAAGTTAAGGGAATGGTCAATCGGAAATTGTTTTAACCGACAATGGCCTAATTATCAGCTATACCAACCCTGAGTTTTAGTATCCACTCTTATTTTGTTTTGATAAATTTGTTGTCTCATTAAATTAATAGTAGAATCAATGGTCATTTTTCTATCTCCATTTTTGTGTATAGTGTATACATTACTTTTATATATATATATATATATATATATATATATATATATATAACGATGTATATGAACATATATATTTCTTACATATAGTTATACATCATATATACACGATTATATACTATTTATACAATATAGATACATTACATATACATGTGAGATGTGACCATTAGCTTGTGGGGGGGGGGGGGGGGGGGTTG
>JAJONR010013525.1:0-12439 GCA_029582245.1 Solanum etuberosum
AGACTTAAGTTGCCTATTTTATGGCGAGTTGAATATAATCTTTTTATTCAGTTTTTAAGCTTTTGTATGCTTGAGTTAGTCTTCCGCTTGTAGTCAGCTAGGATGAGGGTTCGCTTGGGGACCAGCAATGGTTCTCGAGTGCCGGCCACTTCCAGGGTGTAGGCTCGGGTCGTGACAACCCTGACCCCGACACCTGATGCGAGACCTGACTTTCGAAGGAGGACCGAACTGAGATTCCTGAATTTCATCCAAGTACCCGACTTCCAAATTGGAACTTGACCCTGACCACTTAATTTGGACCCAAACTTCCAAAATAGGACCTAACCCCAACTCTCGTTTCAGGACCCGATATTCGAACTAGGACCTAATTTTTACCCCGACACTCGAAGAAAGACAAAAACCTTGTTAGTAGAAACGTAAAAATAAAAAACTAGGAAGAACAACAATATTTAACGTTGTTTAGATCAAAATGATCCTATGTCCACCAAAGAACAACCGCTTGTATTTTAATAAAGAAATGGGAGAGATCCCAAATACATCTAAGAGAATATCTCTTCTAATTCTTGTAATGACCTGATTTCATCATTAGGGAAAAGCCCATGGGGAAAGAATTGGGGTCAGAAAACTTTTGAGTAGTAACTTCGGAATTCCCAGCCTAGTCCAGATTTGGACGAAATCTGAGTCAGTGAGGTTTAGGAAAATCTGGTAATGAAGGATAGATCTAATTATGAATTTGATCATATGAGTAGATAACTAAGACGTTAAGGAACCCGTACAACTTTACGAAATCGAATTCTGGCGAGTGGAACTCCTGAAAGTGATCTTAGCGTGAACATGTTGTTTTTGAATGTCATGGGTTGAAGGTGTGTTGTATAATGGGGGTTTGAAACTCTAATTCCAACATTCTGTCTCCGTGCATGCCTCCAGAGCGGGGCCGTTGTAGCAGGATGGGTCCCACTATAGCAAGCCAGTAGCGAAATAAGTCGGTATTAAAACCCAAAAATGTTATTTTTCTGCAGGTTTCATTCTTGAGAGCTAAGGGACGACCCAGGGTTATTTCTTTAAGGTTTTCCATGAATTTTGGTGCTAAAGGTAAGGATTTTACTCCCCTAATCCATTTTTCGATCCGTAGAATATAAATTCATGGGTAATTATCGTTGGGGGAGGGTTTCAGCCTGAAGTTAATGGTGGAAATAGCCCTACGTTGGGTATTGGGATCATGGGTTTGGCCTAGGATTGATAATGTTGATTATAATCTGGGTAATTAGACCTTAATTATTTATCCCCGTATTGAATTGTTTGTTTGTAGACCTAGAGCAAGTCGAAAGAATCCAAAACGGGAAGAATCAAGTTTCTTAGGAGGATTCAAGCTTTGTTTGAGGTAGGTGATGATTGTGATTTCATGTTTGTGTGATATATGTTAGTAATTGCTTCATTATATTGCATGTATGTATGTGAATGTTGCATTATTGATCACACCTAATGTAAATGAGTATGAACGAATAACTATATGCCATGAATCACCTCTTGATTGTATGATTATGAGAATGTACATTGTGATTGTGATTTTGGTATGTTGATTGGATCGGGTATCAAGATCCAACACACTAACTGGGATCGGATGTCACGTACCGGCATACATATTGGATCAGATGTCACGTACCGACATCTTCACTGATACTGTACTTGCTTGTTCTTTGTTGAGTACATGGCATCTTCAGGCGGCTATTGATAGACCTTAGCTAGGTGACTATTGAGGGTGACCGGATTCAAGGGTGAGCCAGTTCTTTCAGGCTGTCATGGATCTCTCTTGTTTAAGTCCACTCTTTTCGGACTCAGACTATTTGTTTAAGGCGTTTGTTTAGTTCCAGGGTTGTACCCCTTGTTCTTACACTTGTCGTTAGTAGAGTTTTGGTACAATGACTTTCAGGTTCTAGGGGTTGTTCTTCCGCATTAGTTTGGCTAGTTTATTTAAACTTTTGGAGTTTATGAGAACTGTATATAATTTCTATATTTAAACCTGCTTCCGTATCTTTAAATGTGTAGTATTTTGGTTAAGACTGCTTAGTTGGGTTGTAGTAATGGTTCTCCCATCGGAGGGTTAGTGTGGGTGCCAATCACGACGGTCTGGGTCGTGACAATTCTCTACTTTTCTAATGTATTTTACTATGAGTTTAGGATGACTTCAACAATGAAGAATCACCATCCTTTTATAAGTGGCAAAACTTACAAAGAAAAGAAATATAAAATTTGTCTGCCATAAATTTTAGCTTGCTCTCCACGTTTAATTCCTAGCCAAGGAAATTGGCACATGAAATTTTCTTCTATTGGGTTTGACCCCACTAGGACCAAACCAACTTTTTCAATCTCCACCTTGGTTTGCGTTTTGAGCATGTGTATGAACCCAATACCCAATTTCTGACGTGACCTCGACTCTCAACCCGAAACCAGATTCTAACACTCGACTCACATCACCACCAAAACACCCAACCTAGAATTCAACCTCATATACTTACCTAGGATTTGACACCCAAATAAATGATCGACCCCGAGCCAATTTTAGACTCGAGAGTTGGGTCTTGAATCAAAATCATGAGTTGGGTCCCAAATTGAGAATCATGAGTCGGATTCCAAACTAGTATCAAGAATCGGTAACTGAGATTCGATTTAGGGTGGTTAGTTGAGGTGTTAGTTGAAAATGAGTTTTGGAAAATATTTTCCGTAGTATTTTTGGAGGTAAGCCATTTCCCTTAATTTTGAGAAAATAATATTATTTGAAACAGATTTTCCAAAACATTAAAGTCAACCAAACATGAAAAATATGGAAATCATACTAAACACAAAGCTTGTGTCTTTATCTTATTTTTTATTTTTTCTCCCTCTTTTAGATGATAGTTTATATATGACGGTGATAAGAAAATAGATGGGCATATCATGTATATAAGTTTCTATTCTGATCTTTGTCTGAAGTTTTAATCTTCTAGTTTTCAGAAAATGATGCTTTCTTCCGAGATTCATATCAAAGTTCAAGACTACCATCTCTGCTTTTATCATCTGGTCAAAATTGGAATGTAAATTTTCCTTTTAGGAATAGGATTTGTGCCACTACCGCTTCTCAAAATTTTTAGCAGAGGAATCATCCTTCCATGGAAATACTTCTTGATAGAAATTAATTATACAAATAACAATCTTAACATCCAATTATACAAATACAAAAGAGAAGTGTCAACTATAAAGATCCTTTTCATTGATACAAAATACAAATATACATGTATTCGCTAATACAACACTCATACGTCATTAACACAAATGATCACAATTAATTATACAAATACAAATGTTGAATTTGATGAAACATTCATACAATTGTATATAGATACAAAGCATATTATTCGTTAATACAATTGAGACAACATTGATACAAATGATAACAATCAGTTATACAAATACAAATGTTGAACTTGAAAAAATATTGATACAATTGTATTTGATGATACAATTTATTCATTGATACAAATTGTATTCATTGGTAAAACTGTATTCAATGATACATATACACACTAGTTACATATACACATGTATCCAGATGAAGAGAAGGAGTAGGAGAAGGATGAAGAAGATGACATAAAATGTATAGTATTTTAGAAGTTATTATAGTGTTTATAAACTAAAGTATTTTTAGGACATATGAATCTTTTATACTTTTGAGAAAAAAATGAATGAATAAACAAAAAATGGAAAAAAATTCTTATAGAATATATAGATCTTTAACTTTTTTTCCTTTATAGCAACTAAAATTTTATGTCCATTAGAACTAGGTGTTTAGAAATCAAATCATGTGGGGTATAACATGTGAGTGCTTATGCCCAAAAAAATTTCATTGGCAATTTTTTATTAAATAAACTACAAAAACAAAAATTAACACTTCAAATAAAATGAACATAAATTAAATATCGTTTTGTTGAAAAGACAATTCGTGCAGAAACATGTTTAGGAGGATGCATTACCATTGACAAAGGAAATTTAAACACCCAATATATGTGAAGGTTGATGCAATTCGTGCTTACTATTATATATGTAAATTTTGTCAAAGATATATAAATATGATTTTCAATTCTAAAAAACAATGTATTAGTGAAACTATTTTATGTTTGTCGAGTTCATATAAAGAATCATTTTTATTACATGAATTTTATTTGGCCCATGCTATGTTTGGGCCCAAATCAATACTAGAAAATAAATTCATAGATTTTTTTAATTTTTTTTTGTTTTTTTAAAACATCAGTTTGACATTTTTTAAGGACTCCTAAAATATTAAAATGAAAAATGGTTGTAACACCTCGTAATTCTACTCTTAGAATTCGAATCTTTCATCGTAAGTGTACAAGATTGAACCGGGTGATGTCCTACTTGTGTTATTGTTTTAAGGTTCATTCCTATGAGTAGGAAGTTTATTAGAAGTTGTTAGGGTCATAAGAGACCTCTAGTACTATGTCTAGTTCAAAACATTCCTACCGGCTCAGTTTTTTCACATTAGTTCATACAAGGGTCAATTTCAAACGATCATATCTCTTAGTATATAATTAATTAGGTAGACCATGACCTATCAAATTAAAGGTTTATGAGTCTTCTTTCTAACGTCACAAAGCTTTCATCATAGGGATTTTAGAGTAAAACGCTTCCCATATATTATTTTAGCCTTTTAAACTACATTGAACTGATTTGGAATGATTTCTTTGATCATATAAGCCCTTAGGATTTCGAGTAAGAAAATTCGAATGATATGAACTTCAACCACCATACAGGTTATTTTAGATATGACTTTTGAGCTTAGTCACATATATGATTCAGATAGATGAATATTATTTATCCTTATGAGCATTAATATGTATGTATGTTATTTTGGGAGGAAGATATAGTACAGAGAAGACACGAATTTAGAAAACCCAAGTCACATAACTGCATGCCATTGTAGGCTTTGTGTCATGACCTGAGCCTACACCCTGGACGTGGCAGGCACTCGAGAACCATTGTTGGTCCCCAAGCGAATCCTCATCCTGGTTGACTACAAGCGGAAGACTAACTCAAGCATACAAAAGCTTAAAAACTGAATTAAATTCAATAAACTCAAATACTCAACCTTTTTAAAAGTGTGTACAATACTCAAAATAAATGTAAATACAGAAACTCTTCAACTCTGCCTATCTATGAAGCCTCTACTATTACAGAAGAATATCGGGACAAGACCCACAACATATCAAAACTACTAACTGTAAGATAAAGGTGAAGTTCTCCGGAATATAAGATGGCTCACCAAGCTGACTGGAATATCACATGACCTCAAAGAAACGCCTATTGATGATCCTGAATACCTGTATCTGCATCATGAAATGATGCAAGCCAAATGGCTCAGTAATGGAATGTACGACCATGTATGGGGAATTCTAAAGCATAAACATCAGCTTGAACTGATGGAAAAGAAACATACCTATCTCTTTTCAACTCACTCAACTCTACTCAACTCAATAAAACATAGTTCAACTCAATAATAAGAGAGTCAACTTTGTGAAACATAGTTCAACTCAATAATAAGGGACTGAACTGTGTGAAACATAACTCAACTCAACTCAAAAAATGGGGCTCAACTCAACAATTAGGTACTCAATTCTGACTCAAGATACTCAACTCAAACTCAAGATATTCAGCAACAACAAAAGATGTAATATCTGGAAAGCTTTTAAAAAATAGGCAATAACTCAATTGTATGAAAAAATACAATAACAACTCAATTGTATGAAAATACGATAATAACTCTGTGTGTATATAAAAATACAAAGTGACTCTGTGGGAGATTCTCTAGCCGACAACCATCACTATGAGCTATGTGATGATACAACGTCTATCCCACACTTTCTGAATTGTCCTATACTTTGCTAGGGTTTAGAACCTACTACTAAGTGGATCCACTAGTCTATGATAAAAAACATTAAGGAATCAACTAAAAAGTATGACCCTTTCTACCCACGTTGGCTACATGATTTATGGGGGCTATGAATTGTATGAACTCTCCCCATATCAGTGCTCAATACTACTCCCAAAATATACTAGCTCTTATGTTTTTAAGAAAACATAAGTTTTTCTATGGTTTGAAATTATTACTCAAAAATCTTTCTCTTAAAAGAGATGGTACTCAGAACTGCTCATGAAAACTCTTTTGGAAATCGACGTTTCCTCTCTGCTTAAATGTAAAAATATTTACTCTTGGGAATACTTAGTTCTCATATATCATTTTAAAAAAATGAACTCAGCTCTACCCTTCCTCAAACTCATATGCTCAAATCTTAAAACAAGTTTTAAAAAGGTTTGCAAAAGACTTCTCAAAATAGGGTACATGCAAAATTATGGGCATGAACTACTCAACTCAAGGACTCAATGATACTTCTCATCTCAAGACTGCTTGCCTCAGAGAGTTCATGCGGAATTATGGGCATGAACTACTCAACTCAAGGACCTTCATGGGTAATTTGTAATAGTCCCACAACTAGGAATATAATCTGAAAAGGATTAGGAACTTAATATTCAAGACTTTGAACTTGAATATACTACACCTCTCAAAGAACCCAACACTATGGAAGCTTACATAACTCTTAGGATAAAATCCTTGATAAAAACCCCTCGAAGATCGCAAGAATCTTGATCGCCTTTCCTTTTCTCCTCTTTTCCTTTTCTTGAACTCCTCTCAAAATCCTAAGGGTAATTTATGAATAACTAAAACTGATTCCAATAAGTTTAGACTCCTAAAACATTAACAAAAATTCTTAAATCTGATTGGGTAAGGAAAAGATCAAAATACCCCTCATATTTTTGGGTAACTTTCCTTAATTGGACAGCCCGACTTTAAACGGGCATATCTCACTCATACGAACTCAAAAATTAGCAAACTCAGTGGCATTGGAAAGAGGATTCCAAGACCTTTCTTTTGAGTCGAGTAATTCTTCTCATGGAACTTAAGTTGTCTAGAAGCATAAGCTATGACATTACTTCGCTGCATCAACACACAACCTAGGCCGACCCTGCATGCTTCACAATAAATTACATACCCGTCTGAACCATCTGGTAGAGTCAAGACTGGAGCTGTAGTTAACCTAGACATCAGTTCTGAGAAACTTTTCTCACACTCATCTGACCACTGAAATTTGACCTTCTTCTGAGTCAACTTGGTCAATGGGGAAGCTATGGATGAAAATCCTTCAATAAATCTCCTGTAATAACCGGCCAAAATCAAGAAACTTTTGATATCTGTTGGAGAGGTGGGTCTGGGCCAGTGATGTATTGCCTCAATTTTTTGAGAATCCACTTGTATCCCTTCGCTGGATACCACATGACCAAGGAAAGTGACAGACTGTAACCAAATTCACACTTAATGAACTTAGCGAATAGTTGGCAATCTTTGAGAGTTTGCAGAACTATTCTCAGATGAGTCACATGCTCCTCCTCACTCTGAGAATAAATGAGGATATCATCAATAAAGACGATGATGAACAAATCCAAATACTGTTTGAACACCCTGTTCATTAAGTTCATGAAAGTTGCAGGAGCATTTGTTAGTCTGAAAGACATAGCTACAAATTCATAATGACCATATCGAGTTCTGGAAGCTGTCTTCAGAATGTCACTATCCCTAACTCTGAGCTGATGATAGCGGATCTGAGGTCTATCTTAGAAAAGCAAAAAGCACCCTGAAGTTGGTCAAACAAGTCATCAATCCTAGGGATGAGATACTTAATCTTGATTCTGACTTTTTTCAACTACGATAGTCAAATGCACATTCTGAGCACCCCATGGAGAGATATTGGGTCCGATGAAGCCCTTATCTAGAAGGTCTTTCAACTTCTCTTTCAATTCCTTAAGCTCGGTTGGAGCCATTCTATAAGGAGGAATTGAAATAGGCTGGGTATTTGGAAGGAGATCTATTCCGAAGTCGATTTCCCTTTCGGGAGGATCTCTAGGAACAGCTTCTGGGAACACTCCCGAAAACTCATTTAATACTGGGACTGACTGAAGAGTTGGGGTTTCAGAGTTTGAATCCTTAACCCAAACAAGATGATACAAATAACCCATGGAAATCATTTTTCTGGCCTTAAGGTAAGAGATGAATCGACCCATAGGCACAGAGCTACTACCCTTCCACTCTAAGACTTGCTAGTTTGGAAAATGAAACCGAATGATCCTAGTTCTACAATCTCCTGAGGAATAACATGAATGAAACCAATCCATGCCTAGAATGATGTCAAAATCTACCATTTCTAACTCTACAAGATCAGCTGAGGTGACTTTCTGAGAGACTTTGACAGGGCAATTTATGTATACCTGTGTAGCTATTACTGGGTCACCAATTGGAGTAGAGACTGAGAAGGGTTCTGAAAGAGTTTCTATACATGCATTAATACCACAAGATTCCTTCCACTTCTGTTACCAAGTGTAGGCCACTCCCTTCAACTAATAGGCGGCCAAATCTGCACTCTCGACTTGAGAGACGCCCATAATGCATTTTATGCTTTTAGATGTCGTCGATAAACTCTTGTGGATTTTTTATTATTACTTAGACCCATGAAACTCTATAGGGTTTATCCGAGTAAAGTCTTGGATTCTTGTTGTAGCACTGTTAGTCTGTGGCTGAGCTGGGACCACAGCCTACTGATTGACCTGGGTAGTCATGGCTTGAGCAAGTACTTGGGAAGCAGCCCTAAACTCGGATTGCATGACTTGCTCCTTCAATGGGTCTGCTGGAGCTGCTGGTTGATTTCTTGCGTTAGCTCTTCTGGGAGGCATTTTCCGAAATGTGATGACCAGGAGTTAGAAGGAGATTGAATAGAGTTCATACTCATACACGATAGGAATAGCAAGGAAAGTGAAGGTTTTCTTAAAACACTTTGTAGCCTCCCCTCATATATGTGGTGCACTTCACACCCATGAAAAATACTCTACTTTTGCAGCTTTCAGACATCCTAGGACTCTTGAACCTAATTCTTTGATACCAATTTTGTCACACCCCGAGGCTACCCCCTTGACATAACACGGGACCTAGGATCACGAGTGACCCCAAATTAACCCTGTGTCTGGCATATATCAAGCATACTCAGAATTACTAAATAAAACGTAAACTATGCGGAAGCTAAAATAGTAGGTAACTCAAAATGGGGAATACCCAACTAGTCTGAATGTATAAGACATGTTTAGAGTTTAACAATAACTGAAATACAAAACTTAACAAGCCAAGCAGATACTACTACTATGTCTGGAAAGCCTAAAACTGAGTTGAGCTGCTGGGACATGTCCCCCAGCTAACTCTAACAAAATTGAAAACTGAATAAAAAGACTAAAATGAAAAGCATGTTGATTATCCTCGAAGTATGAGGACTCACTATTGAAAATGATGAAATACGAACCGAGAATAGATCTAAGCGCGATCTGGGTGCTGAGCACCTAAGCCTACATCATGAAAGGATGTAGTGCAGAGTATGCGTCAGTACTTGGAATGTACTGAGCATGCAGGATATAGATACTAAGCTGATCAAATATATATATATATAAGCTAAACAAAGCATAACTGAGCAAGAATGTAAATACTGAAACATAACTGAAAAGATAAGCTGAATGCAATGACAAAGTACTAATCATGAAAATGATATGCTGAACTGAATGCTGAAGTATATATACTGAACACCTGGTCAAATGCACTAAGAGTCTGAATGTGGGAGATACTATTAACCGACATAAAACCACGTGAGCTAAACGTGGAGTCCGATGTACACACTCCATCGAGAGGACCCAATATACCTTGCCAGGGGTATAAAGGCATGACTGGCGTGATCACAAAATTTGATGCCCACAGAAGGGACTTATACTCCTATTGGGGCATGTAGTTCTGGGACTATGAGGGTACGCTGAACCCTAGTCCAACTCGGTGCTAAGTCTACTCCCAATTGAATATGTATAAGACTGAAATGTGACTGAAATACTGAATAGCTCAAAATACTGACATGCTAACTGAGAATGCAACATTTATATACTTATAATGTGACATTTGAAATCTAAAGCATGATTATCTCTTTAACTAGCCTAGAAAGTGCAATTCATGAACTAAGAGAATCTACACAAACTAGGGTTTTGAGTTTCATACAAGGAATTAAGCAAACTTTCCAAGAAAACATGTTATTTCGATTAAGGATACCACAACAGCTAAATCACAACACAATCCAAGGTTTTAGAAAACCTAGGTCTAAACAAGATGTGGAGAATCAAGTAGCTGACTGAATTCTAGGGACCAAATGGATGAAAGGAACCCACTAGTGAAATCCCACATACCTGGTGACGAAATCTACGGAGAAATTCTTTGATTTTGGGGCAGGAACTGAAGAATACCTATTGCGTGTTCTTGAGGGGCTGGTCGACTCTTTCTTCTCCTTTTCACTATAAGTTTTGGTGATTTTGGAGAATATAGGTTCTAGGTAGGTTATGACTAAAATATTAGGCTCAAACTGAGTAAAATGACATAGTTTAGGTATTAAAAGACGTAGTTTAAATGTCCAATGCATAGGGGAAAAGACCAAACGACCCTGACTTAACAGTTGACGAGGGTCGACCATGTCGCCACTGACGGTCCGTCGTTGGGACCACGGCCCGTCAAGTGGGTCATGGTTCTTGGCCATGGTCTACTAGTTCTGGGGGGTTCATCTACGAGCACTACCACGGCCCGTGTGAAGGACCACGGACCGTGAAGCCACCGTGGTTCTTCACTTGGGCCGGGGGTCTGCTGGCTCAGGACAAGGGACCTTCCCACGGCCCGTGGTGGGCTCCGTGGTCTGAGGCCTGAGCTCGGGTGATTCTGCACTGCCTCCATGAGTCTTCCCACGGTTTGTGTGGTGGTCTACGGCCCGTGAAGGGTCCTGTGGTCCACCACTTCTGGGTGGGTATAAACCATGATGAGGGTGATAGACCGTAGTCCTGATCACGGCCCGTGAACCCCTCCGTGGTTCACCTTTTTCTGCTGAAAGTCCAAGTCTAATTTCTGAGGTGTTACACTCTTGTATCAGCTTTGTCGATGAGGTCCAAAGTTTAACCGAGTTTAGGAAAATTCTGATACGGTGGGACAAACCTGAGTTCTGAGTCTAAACAAATCATATAGGATAAGGAAAACCTCAGCGAGGACGCTGAGTCCATGGAAGGGGTGTATGTGACACCCCATCTTAATATCAAAAGTCCAGATTGGCAAATCATAGGTGAGATGTTGGGTCTAGAAGTAACCATACCTTAACTAGTGACACATGTTAAATTCGTGCAGGTCTAGGGCTAGAGCGAACAATATCACTAGTGGGTTGGGCCGTTACAATGACATCTAAAAGTTAAAAGAATTTTTTTTTATTAATTTATATATATATATATACATACATGTATTAATTTTTAAAAAAGAAATCAAGTAAATTCATGCCTAAGACCTTATTAAATTTATATTTTACTAAGTAATTCAAATTTAGATTTAATTATCATAAGTTTTTGAGATGGAAGTGTATTTTCTCTAATTACAAGATTTTATCAATTCTTTTCAGAACTTATTAAATTTATAATTTACTATATATATACAGATCTCTTAATATAATCATTTATTAGCTTAATTTTATGTTAATAATGCATGCATATAAAATTTAATTAATTAACTATCGGATTTTGGAACTCATTTTTCAATTCAGATGGAAGAATTAAATTTGCATTTTTGACACCTTTTAAAAGTATTTAACAATGCTATAAGTTAATTGTATTATTTTTTTTTTCTAAATTTTAAATATAATCCTATCATAAGTGAAATTTTTATTAGCACTTAAATTTTGCAGAATGTACGACATAAAATTAGAGGAGAAAACTAGAAAAATAAACTTTACATTTAATGAATAAATGAAAATAAAAAATATTAAAAGTTAAATTATAAATAAAAAAATAAATAATAATATAAAAATAATATTTTAAATCAATACCTAAACCTATATTGAGATAGAAATTGAATGCTAGGATAATTATTTTCTTTTTTATAATAAATGCTTGAATTTATTTATTTTATTTGTGACCCAATTAATATAAAGTTGGTAACTAATGTCTAAAGAAAAGAAAATTTCATATGTTAGATTGGTATTTGATGGACGGTCAAGATCAAATCTCAGCTTCTATAAATTGGTCATCTCACACCACTCACTAGGGTTATCATATAGTTCTCTAGACAGTTTCTCGCCGCAGACAATTGTGATAACATAAGGTTTGATCAAGGAGGTACTGCGATAATGTCTTCAGGTATGTTTCTATAATATCTCTCTATGAATCATCTTGTTTCACATCCCAACCTGCAATAAGTTTATGTTTACAATAACTTTTTAAGGTAAAATATTAT
>JAJONR010013526.1:0-10407 GCA_029582245.1 Solanum etuberosum
ATCATAGTGTTTTGAAATATGTGAAACAACATATTAATTGTCTTAGCAAGATAGATTATCATAGTGTTTTGAAATATGTGAAACAACATATTAATTGTCTTAGCAAGATAGATTATCATAGTGTTTTGAAATATGTGAAACAACATATTAATTGTCTTAGCAAGATAGATTATCATAGTGTTTTGAAATATGTGAAACAACATATTAATTGTCTTAGCAAGATAGATTATCATAGTGTTTTGAAATATGTGAAACAACATATTAATTGTCTTAGCAAGATAGATTATCATAGTGTTTTGAAATATGTGAAACAACATATTAATTGTCTTAGCAAGATAGATTATCATAGTGTTTTGAAATATGTGAAACAACATATTAATTGTCTTAGCAAGATAGATTATCATAGTGTTTTGAAATATGTGAAACAACATATTAATTGTCTTAGCAAGATAGATTATCATAGTGTTTTGAAATATGTGAAACAACATATTAATTGTCTTAGCAAGATAGATTATCATAGTGTTTTGAAATATGTGAAACAACATATTAATTGTCTTAGCAAGATAGATTATCATAGTGTTTTGAAATATGTGAAACAACATATTAATTGTCTTAGCAAGATAGATTATCATAGTGTTTTGAAATATGTGAGTATGAGTTGCCGCCAAAAAACTACATAGTATATATAAGATAATTTTTTAATAGATTTTGAATCACTTGAATATAAGACTAGAAGCCAACACTTAGTAATTTAAGAGTTCAAAATTCGCCTTGGGGTTCCAAGTTCAAATTCCATGAACTATATCTTATTTTCTGAAACTTTCTTAATGAAAATTCTGAACACGCCACTAATCAGAACTATTTATTGTCTAGTACGCTTTCTTTCTTCTTCTTCTTTTTTTCAGAAAAAACAAAGATAGCTTCCCTCACACAGTCGATTTGTAATTTTCCATCGGTAAAATTGATCCAAAGGAAAAAAATACCCACGAGGTTGAATGATAAATGAAGTTGATTGTGATTTTTAATTGACTATTTTTGCTATACATCAAATAAAACGAGAAATTCCAACTTGTTGTGGAGAGAAAACATAGGGTCAATTATGTACACTTTCTAATTTTGTATATTAAATTAAATTTAGTGCACTTTTACTCTAAATGTAACTTTTTTAATCGGATTGGGCCCAAACATTAATCAGTTTGAATAATAAATTTCATAAAAGGTTTTCATTTCAAAGCAGTAGCAAACCGTTCAGGACTCTACTAGAAAAATTAAGTTGAAGACTGATATTTTTCCAGAGAGTTTAAGCAATGTAATATTCTCTTTACAGCTTTATATATTTAAAAAAAAATTCTTCTAATGGATGCGTTTGCTATTAAGGAAGATGTATCCCATATATACATATTTTATTTCCCAAGTTTAGTTCAATTTATAAATGAAAGTAGGCTAACATATAACAATAGAAGAGTAGTATAAATCTAATGTTATATTAGAAAACTGGTGATGAGATTCTAGGTAATGATTTTACTTATTCTAAGAAAAGGGTGTTAGGCATCTGATCCCTTAAAATCTATTGGAAGCTAGTTTCTTAAACTTAGCCTAATTAACAAGATGGGGATTATCTATTTCGATTATACTTGAAAGGTGAAAAAAGAAAGTCATTTAATGAAGTGAGATAAAAAAAAGGTGTCAAAATAATTTATTGAATGAAGAGGTATGTATAGTGTATAACGAGTATATATTGTATACAAAGTAAGGTGTAAATAGGATATAACAAAATACACATATGGTATGTTGTACATGAGAATTATAAATGTGTGTATAGTATAAGAAATAGGATATATAAGTTTGTGTAAAGCCGTATATGAGGCGTGTATGTTAGTAGTATATATTAAAATATATGTATTAGTATGTGGTGTATACGAAATAAAAATAATAAATGTGCGTGATATGAGAAATGATATACTTGTACAATATATGAAAGTGTATATGTGATAAGTGAAAATAAGCAAAAATAGTTGTTAGGAATATAACATACTATGTTTGGGTCTTGCACAAATGCAAAGAGTTGTAAGGGCATACCTCAAACCCTCATTTATTTCTTGCACAGATGTAAAGAGTTGTAAAGGTATACCTCAAATCCTTATTTATTTCTTAAATTTTAAAGTGGATTTTTTTTTTATAATTGACATATATAAGACTAATAATTATAAGTTATAACATTATTGTTTATCTTTCAAGTTATAACAATAATAAATTGCAAGTTTTAACATTTCAGTAAAATAAAAAATGATTTAAATTAGCAGTAAAAATCAATTAGTGTGAAAATTAAATAAGGTAAAAACGGATATAGTAGTAGTAAATAATTTTAAAAAATAAATGATAATTAAGATGATGCATAAAAATAGAAGATTCATAAAAAAAGGAATATTTATTTTCCTTGTTTAGCTCTGAACAGTCAAAATTCTTTCAAACAAATTTATTTTCATTTTTTGTTCAAACGTTTCTCTCTCTTCTTGAAATTTTCTCTTGTTAGTCGTCAGTCTCATCTATTTCATTTTTATTCAATAATCTTCACTTTCTTGTAATGGACGGATTGTTATCAGTACTAATAAAGCAGTACTAATAAAGCATAGTGGTAGATGGGATCCTACAGGTTAGTGTTCTTTGCGAGTTTTTATTTGTATTATTATACAAACCAAACGTAAAAAATGAACAGTGATACTGGAGTTTGTTTTCTCCAGATTTTGTTTGTGTGTAATAGTTTTTATTATGGCGTTTTTGAAAATTTTATAAAATTTTATTTTTTGAAATTACATAAAATTTGTTTGAAATTAGTATAGATTTTGATATGAACATTCATTTTTTTTTATTTTTCTGGTTAAGAAAATTACATAAAATTTATTTGAAATTGGTGTACTGGTTATACCATATTGGTACGATTTTGGCATTATAGTGGAATGAATTTCTTATTCTGATTATCTAATAAATGAAAATTAATATTTGAAAGTGGTATTATTTTGGTATTATATTGGAATGATTCTGCTGTGAAAAAGTGAAGACTTATGGCATGAAATAGGTATAATTTTGGCATGAATTATGTATGAAAATTGTGCATAACAATTGTATTAAATTTGTATACTGATTTCAGATTATTATTTTTTTGTGTATAACAATTTTAATTATGACGTTTTTTTTAAATGTATAATATTATATTTTAGTATGAACATTGAATTTGTTCATTATTTGTCTAAGCCATTATTCAATTTTCGGCAATTGATAATGTTTTTTTGGTATGATTTCGGATTTGAATTGATATTTTTTGGCGTTATATTAGAATGTATTTGGTGAATAATAATGTAATGAATTTGGTATATTGTTTGTTTAAGAAATGACAAGTAAAATGTATAAGTTGGAATTATTTTGGTATTCTAGTGGCATGATCTGAATAATTTATGACTTTTGGCATGAATATGTATGAAATGTGTGAATAAGAGTTGTATGAAATTTGTATACTGGTACAACATATGTATTTTTACTTTGTATCCTGTAATACCGACACAGTGATTTTTGATGAAACAGACAAATATGTACAAAATGATGAGATACCTTGCGGACATGCAATGCCAGTTCTTAGGTACAGAAGACTACATGAAACAAATTATTGCTTTCTCTTTTATAGCTTGAAGAATTTTGAAGATGCATATGAGATCCCTATTGAACCTCTACCATGCGAGAGTACGTGAGATATACCAAGTTATGTATCTGAGCCTAAATTGTTGTCGTCGGGTTCAAAAAGAACTGTAGGAAGACCGCAACTTGAACGATGAAAAGGGTTTGCTGATGTGAAATTCAAAAGGTCTAAATTTACATGCAGTACATGTCGTCGAGAGGGCCACAACATGAAGACATGTTCAAATTACCCTGCACCAAAAAAATCATAATTTATAATTGTGACAAAATCATGTTTTGTTTTATTTTGTGTTTTAAACTTATATTTTGTTTTAATTGTGACAATGTACTCATTATTTTTCAAATATATAGTGAGTAGTTTATTAAGTATTGTTGGTATGCAATTGGTGTCCATTTTGTATGCAACTGAATCCCCACTAATACTAGTTAATGTAATTTACAATTGGTATCCACTTGGTGTCCCACTTGAAAAAAATATATAACAAGATGTAATTGAGGTGGATACAATATATAATGGTCACTGTTTTACATTTTTAGATTCATTTTATAATATTTATAGAAGGTGGATACCCAGTTCATACATTTTTTAGTTTTTAGTTTTTTTGTCTTAAATTTTCAAGTTAAAAATATCAATTATATTACAAAATGGATACCAATTATATACAAATTGGATAACAATTTAATGCCACTCTTAATTTTTCAATTTGGAGATCAATGAGATACAATGTAAGCCAACATAAAACTATTTCATGTGATTTTAATTGGTGTTCATTTGGTTTCAAACTGATATTCAAACTAAATCTAGTTAATATTGTATCCAATTTGTATGCAGTTTGTATAAAGCTGGTATCCCAAAATTATACGAAACAATATGTAATTCATATTTTAACAGAACTAGTTAATTGTAACAATGTATACAACTGTGGTGTACTATGTTTGTGAGGTGTTTTTAATACTAAAGTCCAATAAAAATCTGGTCAATGCTAGTATCCAAGTTGTATACACTTGGTATCCAACTTGAAACTTTTGACAAATTTAAAATAAAGATGTATAAAGTTGGTATCTAACTGGAACACGGTACTAAAAGAATAAATTTGACAATGTAAAACAGTGCATATTGTATTGTTGTAAAAAACTGCAGCAAAAATAAATATATATCATCCAAAAATTAAAAAAACATAAAACCATTAAGAGTCTAAGCTGCAATCAACTATTTCAAATTTGATTTTCGTGGTTTTGGTGTAGGATAATTGTTGGTATTCAGAGCATGTTCTTTGCTTCACTTTTCTTCTCCTTTTTCGGAATCTGTTTCTTCTTTTGAGCGGTAACAACCTTTCTCGCCGGACTTGCATTCTTGTTTGGCGACAGTGTTTGAGTCAATATGTTAAAGGTCGGAGCCTCGATTTCAACAGTGGAACTCGTTTTTACTAATCTGGGGCTCTTTCTAGGAGTATGCTCAAGTTTCTTCGACATGTTTTATCAAAAATCCTAAAAACTTGATTCTTATTATTGTAAATTTGACCTTTCTTTTGATTGTAGAATGAAGATTTTCTGGTGATATTGAGATGTAGAAACGGTTTCTACAAGAGATGAGAGAAGAGGTGAAAGACGTGGTGACGGAGGGGGGGGGGGGTTGAGGTGTGACAGTAAAAAAAGAACAAGAATCAAAGTAAAATCCCTAAAAATGTGTAAGAGATAATTATGATTGATTCTTTATTTATATCACTTAATGATAAAAATATAATTATAGAAGACAGTTAAAAAAAAAAAGTAAAAAGAGAACAAGAATCAAGGTAAAATTCTTAAAAATGTGTAAGAGATAGTTATGATTGATTCTTTATTTATATCGCTTAATAATAAAAATATAATTATAGAAGACTAATTATTTAATAAAGTGAAATTAAATTGATTTATAAATAAAAAGTGATCTATTATAACCCGCAATTAAAATGTTATAAGCAATAATATTTTAAAAATAGATTTAAAACTCGTAATATTGCCCCTTAAATATATATGGGGGGTGATTTTTCCAATTTTAAAAGTAGTTGGATTGGGCTTGCTGAAGTTGGGCCAAAGTTTGGAATATGAATAAGGGAAAACTAAGCAAATACCTCATAAAAGCAAAATAATTACAAACATATACCCTATTAAATAATTACACTATAAACCTTCTCCGAACTAATTTTGCTTAACTGATACTAAATAAGTATCATATATTGTATTGATATCATTAAGACTGATATCCCTCGTCGTTCCTCGTATTAATTATATTTGTAACAAGTTATATGCACCAGTTTGAGGAGAGTGTTAGAATAGGAATAGGAACACGAATAATATATACAATCCTACTTAGAATAAGAATAAAAATAGTATACAGTAAAACCTCGTAGAGATATTATTTAATCGATAATTTAATATTTATTAATTTAAAGAGTTTTTTGGTCTGACATTGGAGAATCTTACCTAGCTTCAAAAACTTCGTCTTTCCCTTGAGTGGCCCCACATTGTATCTGGGTTACAATTGCCTTCAAATTTAAACAAGTTGGTACTAAGTGGGAGTCGTATAGAAAACCTGATTTCCTTCATTGCGGAACTACCAAACCTAGAGTATCTCCAATTACAAGATTTGTATTTTCCTCAATCAAAAGAGTGGTGCCTTGGCATAAACTTAAGTTCTTGAAAGTGAGGCGCTTAGGTATCTCAAGGTGGGATGCCTTCCCCTGCTTGATACACTTGTTATAAAATGGTGTGACAAACTCGAGGAGATCCCCCTTAGCTTTGCAGATATTCCAATACTGAAACAAATTAAGTTGATTAGGTGCGAGAACAAATCTCTGGAGGCTTCAGCTGTGAGGATTAAGCAAGAAGTCGAAGAGAATGAAGGAAACGACCATATAGACCTCATCACTATCTAAGTAAGTAGAAACAATCTCCTTTGTGCTGATTTTAAGTATCTAACTTGATAGAATTATGTATAATATTAGGGGGTCATCTCTGGCAGCTGTGAGTCAAGCATGTGCCTGAATCACAACAATGGTATATGTTTTTTCTTGTTCCTTTTTCTAATTTGATGCTTGCTTTTGCTTAATTGTTCCATGTTGATTTCAATTTGCAGCAAAAGCACAGACAGAGTGGATGGAATTCTTTCTTAGCTAATTGTTGCAGCCATGCTCATGCTCAAGTATATTGTGCGCCTAGAGTCGAATTGCCTGTCCTTTTTCTGTATGTTTTAGGTGATTGATGACCAATATATATCCGATGGTCTTTCACTGTGATTTCTTGTTGTAAAATCATGCCTTTGTTATGAAGCTTTATTATTGTCAAAACATTGTTTCTTGTTTGTTTTTTCGTAATTTAGTAGTTGTTTCCCTTCATCTTACACCTTCTATATATGCAGCACTTGCAAAATTCAACTAAGGATACAATTGAAAGCTGGTTGAATACAAGTATAACCCCTTATCATCAATCAATTAGAATATTGAAAGATGAGTATTCACTGATATGTATGAGTGCATGTACAAAGCCGCCATTTATGTTGTTCGAACTCTTCAAAAATGTTGTCCCTTCCGTGTTGGATTTCACATAGTGCATTTTTGGAAGATCTGACATGGGTGGAACAATATATTTGGGGAGTTTG
Organism: Solanum etuberosum; assembly: GCA_029582245.1. Classification (NCBI taxonomy): domain Eukaryota; kingdom Viridiplantae; phylum Streptophyta; class Magnoliopsida; order Solanales; family Solanaceae; genus Solanum; species Solanum etuberosum. The sequence continues at coordinate 7,328 of JAJONR010013526.1, forward strand.
AGCATCATAGGAAGCCAGATAGATACCATCTGTCAAACTCATAATCAGCTTCCCAGGAGGACAATGGCGGAGTCCCTGAATTTTATCCAAGTTGACGACATGTACACTTGTCTCTTACCTTTGACAACCTCAACAGAGGCATAAGACTCGAGCTCTTTCAAGTTCCATAGTTAATATTCCACTCGCTTTGTCTTGTGTGTTCCCATGTGCCAGTGCTACTAACTCTTCAGGATACCTTTGGATGTTACTGCCAAAAACTCTGTTTTCCAACAATGGCTTGCGTCCACACATCATCCAGCCCAATGAAATATTTGCCTTCTCTGTCAATGGATTCACATACTATCTTTGGCAATTCCTTTACATCCATGTCTTGATATTCTGTAGTTAGTTATTTTTTTCAACTCTTTCAGAATACTAAGAAAGACCCTCTTTAGTTTGTATTACGGGCCTACGTCAACCCAAATGGTCAGGATAAACTCAAAGGAAACCTGAAGATCATTGAAATAGACTCTTTATTTTCGTTATTATTGCTTTCATTAGTCGTTGTCTCATAACTGAGGCTGTCTCTTTGACATGACAAGTTAGAGTTGCAAAATTAACTCAACTACAAAAGTATTTTCTTGTTGAATCCAGGTCACCAACCAACAAATTTACAATTTTTGCAGCATAGAAAACTAAGGCGATTTGAAAGTAGTTTCGAAGGTTTTGATAGTCCTAGATTTAAGCTCATAGACATAATACTTCACCATGCACTAGAGTTCCTTGGATTCGGGGGATGATTTTAGGCCTAAGTGAGGTCTTGGTAGATTTTTGAGAGGTCTCGAGCTTGTTTTGACATTTTTAGTTGTTATGTTCGTTTCTTGTGACTTCACGTATGTTGGGTAAAGGAGACCTCAGGTTCGTATTTCGACGATTTCATTGAGTCTGGAACATTGATTATAGTTAAATTACATATATAGTTTGTATATATGGGGTTTCGAACGAATTCGAAGGGTCCATTTGATGATTTGATAGTTGACTGATATTTCTGCTGTTTGTGTGATTCACTTTAGCGAAGGATTACTCGCTTTAGCAAGCATCGCTTCAGCATAGCATTGGTCGCGTTAGCGAGAGGTCAATCCCATTGACCTTTGCGGTCGTGATGGGATGTGTCGCGTTCACGACCTCCGCTTAACTGAAGGTATTTTCGCGATCGCAAAGGCAAAATTTTATCAAAGCGAACCCATGGCTGCTTTTGCGACATCAAAGGGGGGTTTTGACCTGCAAATTTTGGGTTTTAGTCCCATTTTTTATTTCTGAGCTTGGTAAAACCCTCGGAGATGATTTTGAAGAGATTTCTTGTGCTAAATATTTTGGGTAAGATTCTGTGACCCTAAAACTTCATTTTCCTTTAATTATTTATGGATGTCAACATCAAAACTTGAGATTTTGATTGGCAAATGACAAGATTTTTCAAGAACTTCAGTTCTAAACAAAAATGGAGAGTGTGAACTGATTTTTAGTCCTTTTTCGAAATGGTTTCACTAATGAGTTCCAAATGTCTAAGGTAACATCTTTTAAGTAAAGATTTCCATTTTTAAACCTCATTTTCAGAATTAAGTTTTTGAGTTGATTGACCCATTTTTCAAAATATATCAGTTAGGTATTGTTGTTTACGGAATCTTAATATGAATACTTGATTGAAATAGGTTGTGTGACTTTAGACGTCATTCAGAAGGGCAAGACTCCAGTCTTAGATTGACTAGTTGATTGAATTAAGGAAAATGATCTCCTAAACCTTGTAAATCTAGTAGAATTTGTGTATTCCCTTTATTGTATGTGTGTTGGGGAGTAATGAGAATGAGGTGAAGGGTTCATCATTCCACTTGATTAATCTTAATGAATAAAAAATAGATTAATGAAAAGGCATTGTGTTGATAATGATACTTTGTGAATTGTCTTGTTGTGGGCCCTATTTGATTGGTTGATGAAACGCTTTGATGGCATGAATGTAGACTTGAATTGCTTGAATTTTTGTCTCTTCTTTATGGTGTGAAATTGCATATGTGCATTGATTGTTGAACACCATGATGAGACATGTGAAATTATATAAAGCCGAAGGAAAATGGTTCCGGCTCGTGAAATGATGTAAAGCCGATGAGAAATATTTCTGGCTAGTGAAATGATATAAAGCCGAAGGAAAATGGTTCCGGCTAGTGAAATGATACAAAGCCGAAGAGAAATGGTTCTGGCTAGTGATATGATATAAAGCCGAAGGAAAATGATTCCAGCTAGTGATGTGATATAAAGTCAATGAGAAATGGTTCTGGCTAGTGATATCGTGCCGAAGGAAAATGGTTCCGACAAGAGTTGACTATTGTGATTTGATGCCTTTTGATACTTGTGATTGATTTACTTGTTACTTGTGATTGATTTACTTGTGATTCATCTACCCGTTACTAGTTAACCAAACCGCGCTTCGCGCGGTCATAATTTTCTATATTAATTGATATAAAAAAAATTAAGAAATTACAATACTAAAACATATATATGAAAAAATCAAACAAAAAATAACAATAAAAGAAAAAAATAATAGAATTAAATTAGTTTCAAGAAAAATAAGAAGAGAATTATAATTTTTCCTTGGAACAATACAAAGACATATTTCTTTATGCGCAATTTTATATATGTTGCTATCTCATTTTTGGGTGTTTTAAATTATTTATGTTATTTCACTAATAATTTCCTTTATATAATGCTATTTACGTTTATATATTTATTTAACTATATAAATTTAGAGTTCATGTAACTTTTCTTGCTTATAATTTAAATTTTTCACAATTATAATTACTTTAAAATATGAGCATATCAATTTGTTTAATTGATAAAATTAATAGCTTAAACTTTTTGTTATATATCTACAAAAAACTTTCATATGAAATGCATAAAAATTAATATTTCGTAAAAAAATTACATTAAAAATTAGAAATAATAAATACACAAGAGAGCTCAAATATCAATTTTGTATAGAAACTGAATAAATTATGTAATCCAAACACTACATAAAGATGAAGAAGTTAAAAGCGAATATCAATGATTTC
>JAJONR010013527.1:0-13956 GCA_029582245.1 Solanum etuberosum
CTCTCACTTGGTCCCTTGCTTAGCCTACTAGATTCTGAGGTGTTACACCCTTAGTCACTGGTCAACGACCACGGACGTCTGAACGGCCCGTGAAGCCCCACACGGACCGTGAAGTCATCCGTGAAGGGGGTTTATCAGACTTAGAGTTTAGGATCAACTTCAAATGATCATATCTTTTAGCACAAAATCAATTAGGTGGCCAATGACCTGTCAAATTAAAGATCTCCAAGTCCTCTTTCTAGCGCCACTAAGTTGGACTAATTCCAACCTTGGAGTAAAAGGGTATACCTAAAATAGTGAAGCCCTGTCAGGAAAAGTTTCTTCTCGACCCGTTAGATGGGTCGTGGTGGTCTTAGACAGGTCGTTTAGGCCTCCTTGAAGTCATTTCGTCGGCTTTAAAGTCAGGAGGTTTTGGGTCTTTTCCTAATTAGTTTAACTCAATACTACGTCGTGTTAATTTCTACCCAAAACCCTATATAAGGATTTTTACCCCCAAAATCACCCAATTCAATTCATTTTCTCAAATTCTCAAAAAAAGATCAAGTCATCCTCTCAAATATTTCTCTCTAAGGAAGAAGAAGGAGTCAAGTTAGGGTTTCAAGATCAAGTCTTCAATTCACCAATTGCTTAAAGGATTTGAACTCCAAGGTATGATAATGTTCACCTATAGAGCTCTTTCCTTTATAGGGCTCCTAAATTCTCCATTTTATAAGTTAGAAATCTCCAATTAACGTTAGGGTTTTCTTCCATATCATGGGTTCCTTTCAATGTTGATCCAATTGATTATTTTATGAACTATTATGCATGAATTGAGATAATTCCATGTTTTTAAGTTGAATCCCCATGAACCCATGCTTAAACCATATTTTCTAAGCTATGATGATACAATGTGGGTTTTGAACAATGAAAGATGAGTTTATGAAGATATGCATGTTCTTTATGAGGTTGATGAAAATTATTTAAGTTGCTTTGAGAGTAAAGAATAAATGTTGTCGTTGTTGTTGTTGTTGTTGTGAAAGGATTTCTCACATACTACTCAATACATGAATGTGAAATGGTTTTGTCACATAAGGATTCTTAGAGTTGAAAGGTTTTCTAAACTAAACTTTGAATCAAGTTTTAGGAGCTATTCTAATGAAACCTAGCTTGGATTGGCTACTTGATGTGCCTTCCATGAATGATAAGACAGGTTAAGATTTATGACTATTCCGTGGGATTTATGCTTTTTCACGACCCAGGGGTACACCCTAGATGTAACATGGTATACAAGACCCCGAGAGGCCTCATATAAGCCACTTAGCTTTCATAGTTAAGATAATAGAAAATCGGTAAAATTTAAAACATTTTCAACAACATCAAAGTTCCATAAAACGAAGCGGAAGTCTTATACAATTGTCTCAAAACCATTTAATACAAAGATTCTTGGGACACTGCCCATACAACAATGTTCAAAACATAAAACCAAAAGAACATAAGGAAACGGTGGCTAAATCCTCGAATGTTATGAGGACTCACCAATCTTCAATTCTTGCCTCTACTATGATCCTAGCCAAGGGGATGAGAGTCGGGAACGCCGGACCCTACATTTGGATAAGAAATGTAGGCAAGAATATGCGTTAGCACAAGAATGTACTAAATATGATAGCTTGCATAAACATCAACATAAACATAAGAGTTAGACAATATAAGTCATAAGCATAATCAATGCACATAATAGATCATATCAACATATAAGGAATACTTCTCAAAGTAACCTCAAAGCATACTTAGCCAAGACATAGGTAATCCTCCACTAGTCTTACTCATCATAGAAGACAGCTTTAGGCCATCATCCAAGCTCATCACCTAACATAACATATTTAGCTTATCTTTTATAGACATGGGGAATCACCTCCTTGCCTTCCTATAAAGGCTCATGGGTAGTCGCATCTTGCCTTACATAAAGGATCATGGGTACTCACCTCCATGTCCATCTTATGGGATCATGGGTACTCACCTCCATGTCCATCTTATGGGATCATGGGTACTCACATCCATGCCCAACATTATATGACACGGATACTCGCCTCCCCATCATTTCATAATGAATCATCGGTACTCGCCTTCATGTCCTTCATCATAAGACACGGGTACTCGCCTCCATATTTTCAATAAGGTATCATGGGTACTCAACTCCATGCCCAACATTAGGGAATAAGGGTAGTCGCCTCTTACTCTCCTCTAAGGAATATGGGGAATCGCCTCATACCCTTCTCATCTAGAGGTCATGGGTAATCACCTCTAGCCTCACTAATTTCTTAGTCTTTTAGTCTAGATTCATTTTAGGTGAGCAATCCTTTCAACCTAGAATCATTCAATGTGAGAAATTCTTTAACATTCATACTTAAGCAATTCATGTGGGAACTACCCCTTCCACAATAATTACATCAATAATCAACAATTCATAACATAAGCTTTACTCTCAAAGCACTACATCTCATAATCATCATATATGATTCATTCTCAAAGCAATTCATACTATCAATTCATGCATAAACAATCATAACCCAATCATTTAGATCAACATTCATCAATACCCACAACATTAGAAGAAAACCCTAACTCAAATTGGGGAATTTCTACTTTTCAATTGGGGAATCTTAGGGGCTACATGGAAGAAAGGATTTCATGGATGAAAAGTCATCATACCTTACTAACAAAGCCCACAAATGCTTGAGGATTGGAGACTTGACCTTGATCCTAGCTTCAACTTTTTCTTCTTCTTCAAGTTCTAGAGAGAGAAATATTTGAGAGAAGAACTTTGGATTTCTTTTGGGTTTTGAGAATAATGACTTGAATGGGTGAATTTTGGGGTTAAAATCACTTATATAGGGATCCTAGGCTTGGGTAAAATGGCATAGCTTTGATTTAATTAAAACCGAAAAAGACCCAAAAACCCCTGAACTAAAACTGTCGAATCCACCTCACAATGGGCACCACGGCTTGTCAAGGACTTCACGGCCTGTAGTGGTGCCCGTGGTCCTTGACCAGTGGATAGGAATTGCCACTACTCAACCTCCTAAACACAACTCTTTTCCACGACCACTCCCACGGCCCGTAGTGGCCTTCACGAGCCATTTAGTGGCTCGTGGGAGGGTCTTGATTTTGGGCAGTCTTGGACTAGCTACTGCCTAGCTCATCACCATGACCCGTGGTCCCCACCATGAGCCGTCTTGGTGGTCGTGGGAGGTGAGCACAGCTTGGTTAGCTACTGTGAGCTACCATGGGCAGCACCACGGCTCGTGGTGCCCTTCACGGCCCGTATGGGTCCTTGTGAAGGTTGCCCAAGCTCACTTCCTTGGCCCATGATCTCACACTTAGCCCCTAGCTTAGACTACTAAATTCTGAGGTGTTACATTATCTCCCCCTTGGGAACATTTGTCCTCGAATGGAATTCTAGACGCCTCTTGAAAGAAAAGACTCAATACTAGCATCCCATCATGCATGCAATCTCATCAAAATGCATAAACCAAAGAGGAAACATCAACTCCAAGCTATACATACTCAATGCACCATAAGGAAGGTAGGAAATAGACCTAGAAACTCAATATGCATGAAAGTTCAAGATTTCTCATATTCAAGGAGGAACTACCATCTCCAAGCTAAAAGTATGCTCAAGATCCTCTCATGGAGCCTGTATGCAATTCATTCTCAAAAGCATAGTTAAAGCATGTTCAACAACTCATCTTATGAAGTCTATGGCAACTCATCTTATGAAGTCTATGGCAACTCATACTCAATGCACAACAGCATGAGGAAAATCAATCATGTAAACTCATTTTCTTTTAAAACACAAGTTTTTCATGAACATGCATAAAATAAGGAAATCATGGGAATATCTTACATTTAGCCCCTAGCTTAGACTACTAGATTTTGAGGTGCTACATTCTTAGCACCGAGAGGATATTGAGATGGAAGCTCTCCCATAGCTAGAGGTCGGGTATCTAGTAGCAATCTTCTTATCACATACATATGTGCCACCATATGATGATTGTCTTAGATAGATGATGATTGTCTTAACTAGACGATGATTGTCTTAGATAGACATTAGCTAGTGGATCCACGTAAGCTATAAGTTAAGGTTCTTGGCTTGGCAAGTAACGACACCCCTTTTCGGTGTGGGGCAAACACTGGATTCCATGTTATAGCTCACATGGTCTTTATGTATGTTAAGGCAACTTCCCACACTAATGATGAACTAAGGTTACTTCAAGAAGTATCTCACTACTGTTCAAAGATGAGTTTTACTTGCATTGATCATGATTACGATGATGTTTTCTAACTTGTTATCTTATGGTTTAACTTGGTCTTTGCATGTCATGAAAAGGTCCTTTTTAGCATGATTTTATAACTTTATGCATTGCTATCATACTTGGTACCTTTTTGTACTATGCATACTCTTGCTTACATTATTTCCAAAATGTAGGGTCCGACGTTCCAGTTTCCCATCTCACTGGCTAGGGATCACTTAGTAGATATTAAAAATTGGTGAGTCCTCATGTTCCTAGGACCGAGCCTTTGTTTTGTATTGTCTTTACTTTTCAGGATTGTTGTTATGTAAGGGTTACATCCTGATCACTCTTGATGTAATAGATGGGTTTTGAGACTATGTTGACTTCCGCTTCATTTTTATCAAACTCTTTATGATATGAATTGTCTTTTAAAATCTCTTGATTTTATATTATCTTATTTATGCATGCTAAGTGACTTATGTAGGGCCTCTCGGGGTCCTATACGCCATGTTACGCCTAGGGTATACTTTGGGTCGTGACACCGACACAATGGAATAGCCACTTTTGAAAAATCATTAATGAATCGCTGATAGAATCTGGCATGGCCAAGGAAACTTCTCACTCCCTTCACTGAAATTTGGGAGGTTTCTTAACAATCACTTGAATTTTGGCCTGATCTACTTCGACATCTTCTCCAAAAGTTTTGTGTCAAAGCACGATTCCTTCCTTAACCATAAAATGGCATTTCTCCCAATTAAGAGCAAAGTTTGAATCCATACATCTTTAAAGTACCATCTCTAAGTGTTTCTAGCACTCTTCAAATGAATCCCCAACAACCGAGAATTCATCCATGAAGACTTCCATAGAGTCCTCTACCATGTCAAAAAATATTGATAACATGCACTGTTGGAAAGTGGCTAGTGCGTTGCAAAACCCAAGGGAATTCGCTTGAAAGCAAAATTCCCATAGAGGCAAGTGAAAATCATTTTTCCTTGATCATTTGGGGCTTTAGAGATTTGATTCTACCCGAAGTACCCATCGAGGAAGCAATACCATCCCTTACCCGTAAGCTTATCACGCATCTGATCAATGAAGAGCATAGGGAAATGGTCCTTCTCGATCCATGAATTAAATTTCTTGTAGTTCATACTCACTCGCCACCCGGTCACGGCCTAGTAGCGACAAGCTCATCCTTTTAATTTGGGACTACCGTTATACCACCCTTTTTAGGGATACATTGGACCAGACTCACCCATTTGCTATCCGCAATCGGAAAAATAACTCCCGTATCTAACCATTTTTAATATATCTTATTTCACAACTCTTTCATTGAAGGATTTAACCTCATTTGGTGCTCAATGCTTGGCTTGCACCCTTCACTTAAATTAATCTTGTGAGTGCACACACCCGGAGAGATTCCCACTATGTATGCAATTGACCACCCTAATTCTCTAATGTGCCTTTTCAACAGTTTGATCAATAATTCTACTTGCCATTTTTAAAGATCACTAGCAATTATCATTAGTAGTGTGTTGTAGTTCCCCAACAAAATATATTTGAGATGAGGGGGGAAGTTCTTTCAATTCTAACTTTTGTGGCTCAATAATAGATCGCTTGGCAGGTAGTGCTTCTCGACTAGAAAAATTGAGGTCCAACTTCTTCTTAAATGAAGCAAGTGAGCCCACACCAACAAGAGCATCCGTGAACTCATCAATGTTGCTTATTTTGGCTTGATCATATAGCAATAACACAACTGTCAGTGACTCCCCACTATATGCGGCTTCCCCGATACTTGTTACCTCCTTGTCGATTTGGTCCAAGTGAGACACAACATGCATATCACTTGGATACTTCATCAATTTATGAATATTGAAGCTAAGTTCTTCTTCATTGGCCCTAAACTTCAACTCACCACCTTCCACATCAACCAATGCTTTGCCTATGGCTAAGAATGGTCTACCAATGATAATCGGTATATCACTATCATCTCACAATCCAACACTACAAAATCAGTTGGAAACACGAACTTATTTGCCTTCACCAGAACATCATAGACCACACCAACCGATCTCTTTATTGAACGATCAGCCTTCAAGAGTCTCATATTTGTCAGTTTCGAATCATCAAGCCCAAGTGTATTAAATACCACCAATGGAATTAGATTTATGCTTGCACCAAGATCGCACAAGGCTTTTACAAATGTGCATGCACCAATGGTACATGGAATAGTGAAAGCTCCCTGATCATCTTTCTTGAGGACTGCATTCTTTGTCATAACCGCAGCATAAGTTTGTGGAATTTCAATTGTTTCACAATCTATAAGCCTTTTCTTTGTCACCAACTCTTTCATAAACTTTGCATAACCCGGCAGTTCGGTCAATGCATCCACCAAAGGGATATTTACTTTTAAGTCTTTTACTATCCCCAAAAAAATTTGAAACTTTGCATTATCGTCTTTCTTCCTCAATCATTAAGGAAACAGAGGAGTTATCTAGACTTGAGGTTGCATGTCTGGGGCAACAACATGACCATCATTCACATTTAACTTAAGTTCACTTTCAACCTCTTTTGTTTGTCTCTTAACCCTTCCCTTAGGTTGTTCATTATTAGCAACCACCTTCTGGGCATCTACCTTGTCGGGCATTATTCTATTCTTCAATATCTTTCTGCTCTGGGTGACTAATACTGACACTTGAATAGTATTTATTGGATTCTCATTCACATGGGATACCAAATCTTCCTTGGGACTTGAGTACACAAGGGTAGCCAGCTGACCCATCTTTTCTTCGAGTAATTTAATTGTTGATGAGTGCGAGATCATGGTAGTAGACAATACTGAAACACTAGTCTTCATCTCTTGGAAAATCATATCAGACCCTTCCACTTTATAAAGAATTTTGGTTAGCAAGTCCTCGGTAGAAGTGCTCACCGGGTTGTGCAAGTCATGAAGTAATGTATACTTTTCATCTTCACCTTCATTTCCATCCCAACTTCCCTCACTTCTTTCGGTCCAACCTTAATTTTTGGCAAGCCTTGGATAGCTTAATCGAAAGCCCTCCAATTTGTCATCCATTAAGTGGAATCTCTCATCATACATCTTTTGGGACATGATATTTACTGAATTTACAGTACTTCCTATGACATGCTCAGACAAAATATCAAGTTGAGCCATCAATTTAGAAAGGATTTTAGCACGCTCCAGATTTTCTCTTCTTGCTCCTTAAACATTCCCAAATGTGGGAGTGACACATGATCCTCATTAGTGTACCAAGCTTGATTAATTTTCATCATTTCATTAAGCAATCTTGATGCCACCACAAATGGTTGCCTAACTATACAGCCGTGAATAAGATGGTCAGCCAACCCTTTATTTACCACATCAAGACTCCAGTAGAAATATTGTAACAACATTTTGTCCACCAAATCATGGTTTGGACATTATAGCAACACCCTTTTAAAACATAGCCACACTTCATAAATGAGTTCTTTATTTACTCTTTTGAAATTTTGAATACCATTCCTCAACTTCATCACTTTAGAAGGAGGGAAGAATCTCTCAAGAAATGCTTTAGTCAATTCTTCCCATGAGGTGATAAAAAATTTTGGCAACTCAATCAACTACCTAGTAGCCTCACCCATCAAGGAAGAGGGAAGAACCTCAACCGCATTGATTCTTGTGAAATTCCCTCAACCGCAAAAGGTCCACACACATTCACAAAATTACGGAGGTGGTCGTTAGGATCTTCATGCTCAAAACCACCGGATAATCTCTTCATTTTAATTAGCTACAATATTTGTTCTATAATGGTAAATGTAACATTCTTTGGAATATGAGGTAACCGAATCACTCCATTATTATTGATGATGTTAGGATTCATGTCATCCATCTTTCTAACATCATTATCTCACCTATGGTGACTAGAACTATCACCACTGTTTGAAGTCATTGTTCCACCTATTGATAGGACGCAACAACAAAACCAAGTGTAAGTTTGTTCAACTACAAGCAAATGAGTATACAAAATACTTCGCAACTTAATTCTTAGCTACTACTCCTCGCAAGCGGTGCCGTTTTTGATAACGCTCAAACTAGGGTTGTTCAAAACCGAACCAAAAAAAAGTTATTGGTTTATCCGTAATGCGTTATTGGTTTAGCGGTTTTGATAACGGTTTTGATTTTTTTTGTTATCGGGTTATCGATTCTTAACGGTTTTAGGATTTTTCTTAAAGGGTTAACCAATAACCCGATAGTAAATTAAATAATTATATTTATACCATTTTGTATATAAAGTCCTTGACTTAGAGTTTGGTTTCCTACTTTTATTTCTGGTTGTCCCAAACTCTTGGTTATTCTACAATGTAAAAGTGTTTGCTTTTGAGAAAGATATAACTTGTGAACTCATGTGCATGATTTATTTGGTTTGTCACGTTGTTTTTAAGTGATTTTTAATATTTTTTCAGTGTCAAATCTTAATGGTTAAACCGATAACCGAACCGATAATGATCAATAACTGATAAACCAATAACTGATAAGTCAATATCTTAATAGTTCTATAACGGTTTAGCATCTCTCCAAATTGATAACCAATAAATCAAATCGATAAACTTCAAAACTGAACCGACCGATACGAAGCCCTAGCTCAAACTACTCTCTAAAACAAATTCAAAGATTAAGTGATTATTGTTAATAAAAATACCAAAGGAAGAGTCGGGGTCGAATTTCACAAGGAGTACTATAAGGATAATAATCTAAAAGTGAATAAAAATGTGACTAATCTATTGTAGTAAATGAGACAAATGGGTGGATTATTCCACCAAATTTAATCAAGCGATATCAAGATCAAGTATGAGTAATAAACTAAAAAAACAAAGTTTAATTGATTTAATTCGATTCTAGGGGTGTAGGGGTTTGTATTGATGCCAATTAGGGGTAAAAATGCAATTCTCAGCAAAGCTTAACAATCATGGATAAGCTGGGTCATGTTCAATAATGTTAATCTTCTTTCGATCTCATAGTATTATTTCATAAAATCTCCTTTCGGTCTTATTTATTTGATTCACATATCAACCCATTACTTTTCTTTGACAACTAGATTCAGCTATATTCCAAAAATGAATTTGTTTCCCACACCTATTAGTCTCTTTTAAGCACCAATTAGAGATTAAAGTAGGATTAAGTTGGCCACCTTAACTCCTAAATTAATCACATGCTAACAACCTAAATCCATGTTGAATAACAATAAAACAGAGCAATACAACATACCCACTAATTTAAATCAACACCCAACTCCATAATTACACACAACGACATTTGTATCTTTCAGCTTGCCTTTTACTAGCTTTAAGCTTCAAGTGTTTGAACTCCAATGAGCTAAATCGATGTGATACTCGTGTAACACCTCAGATTTGAAAAGAAAGAAAATTTACAGGTTTCCTAGAATTGGTGCCAACACCCACGGAACCACTGACGGTCCGTAGGTCAAACCATGGATCGTAGGTGGGGACCGTAAGTGGCAAGTTTAAAATGAGTTAAAATGTCAAGTTTCAGTACCTTTTAAAATGGTTCACCAGGACGATCCGTCATTCAATGTAAGAGACGTAGGTAGGTCTCGTAGGTGAGTCTAAGACTTAGTAAAATTTTGAGGACCAAAGTTGGACTTACGGTGGCAATGTACGGACCATAGGTTGACCAATGGACCGTACATGGGTCCCGTCATTCGAGGGTCCAAAAACAAGTTCTTGAATCCCACTGATGGTTGACCAGGACCTACGGACCATAGGTCCAACCGTCAATGGGGTTTGGCAGTTATTTTTAAAGGGGATTTTGGGTCTTTTTCTAATTATTTTAACCCAATACTATGTCATTTTACCCTCTACCCTGGGCCCTATGTAAACATTTTTACCCCCAAATTTCCCAATTCAATTCACTCTCCTAAATTCCTAAAATTTGATCAAGTTCATCCTCTCAAATATTTCTCTCTCTAAGGAAGAAGAAGAAGAGGGGGATCTAGGGTTCCATTCAAGTCTCAATTTCCACCATAGCTTTTGGGCTTTGAACTCCAAGGTATGATAGTCTTCACCTATGGATCTCTTTCCTCCATAGGGTTCCTAAAATCCCTAATTTTATAAAGTTAGAGTTCCCAATCAAAGTAGGGTTTTATTCAATTGTCATGGGTTACTTTCAATTATGATCCAATTGATTAATTTATGTTATTTTATGCATGAATTAGAGTAATTGCATGTTTTTAAGTTGAATCCCCATGAACCCATGCATGACCCATGATTTCTAAACTATAATGATGTGGGTTTTTAACTATGAAAGATGAATTTTGAAAGATATGCATGTTTCTAATGAAATTGATGAAAATGGTTTAAGGTTGCTTTGAGAGTAAAGCATCAATGGTGTTGTTGTTGTTGTGAAAGGATTTCTCACATACTACTCAATACATAAATATTAAAGGGTTTTCTCACATAAAAGATTCATAAAGTTGAAAGGTTTTCTCACCTAAGATGAATCAAGATTTAGGAGCTATTCAAATGAAACCTAGCTTGGATTGGCTACTTGATGTGCCTTCCATGGATGATAAGACAAGCGAATATTACCCATGTCTCTTAATGATAAGACAAGTTAAGACTAATGACTTTTCCCTGGGATTTATGCTTAGCACCAAGTAGACAAGTGGCGATTACCCATGTCCCATAAACTATGTGCCACAATAAGTTTGTGTTAGATAGATATTAGCTAGTTGATCCACCTAAGCTAGAAGTTATGGCCCTTACCTTGGAAAGTAAGGACATCTATTTTCGGTGTGGGATAGACACCGGATTCCATGTTATAGCTCACATGGTCTATATGTCGGTTAATGGCTACTTCCCACAATAACGAACTAAGGTTACGTCAAGAAGTATCTCACATGTGTTTTAAAGATGATTTAACTTGCATTGATCATGATCATGATTATGTTTTCTAACCTTTTATCTTATGGTTTGACTTGGTCATTACATGTCATGAAAGTTCCTTTTAGCATGATTTAAAAACTCTGATGCATTTCTATCATACTTGGTACATCCTATGTACAAACGCATACTCTTGCCTACATTATTTCACTTATTTAGGGTCTGATGCTCTTTTTCCGCATACCCGTGGCTAGTGATCACCTTAGTAGCTTTTGAAGATTGGTGAGTCCTCATGTTTCAAGGACCGAACTCTTTATTTTATATTGTCTTTACTTTCCTAATGGTGTATGTGATGTATGGGTTACATCCCAATCACTCTTTGATGTAATAGATGGCCTTAAGACTATGTTAGACTTCCGCTGCATTTTTGTCAAACTCTCTATGATATAAAATTGTTTGTTGAACTCTTTCAATTCTATTATCTTATATGATGTATGCTAAGTGGCTTGTGTGGGGCCTCTGGGGTCCTATACGTCATGTCACGTCTAGGGTGTACTTTGGATTGTGAGAAGCTTGGTATTCAAAGCACAAGGATTAGAAAGGTCCTAGGAAGTCTCTAAGTCACATCGAGTAGAGTCTTGTTCATGAGTGTAAAGTGTGCCACATTTATGAATAAGAAGCTATAAGATGATTAGGAAATTCCACTTCTTTCATTACTCTAAAATTGAGCGATAGAGTGTATCTCTATGTGTCCTTCTCATAATCCCTATCCGATGGTTTTCAGGATATGGCCCCTCGAAGAGCTTATGTTAGGAGGAATGCGAATGAGGATGTGGAATGAGAAGTTCTTCCTCAAGTTCTAGTTGACCCTTTGGTCGAGGAAGTGACTAATGCGGAGTTTATGGCTGCTTTGCAAGTATTGGCCCAAGACATGACGGCACAAGACAATAGGGAGGTTATGGTTCTTGTGAACCCAAATGTGGGTACGGCAACATCTAGAGTGAGGGACTTCACTAGAATTAATCCTCTTGAGTTTCATGGTTCCAAGGTTGAGGAAGATTCTCAAGAGTTCATTGATGAAGTGTACAAGGTGTTGATGATCATGGGAGTGACACTGGTGGGTGGAATTAGCCGCTTACTAACTTAAGGGTGTTGCTCAAGTTTGGTTCAACCAATGGAAAGAAGAGAGAGCGGTTAATGCGGGTCCTCTTGATTGGGAAAAATTTAAGGTTGATTTCCTTGATAGGTTCTTTCCCCTCGAGATGAGGGAGGCAAAGGAACTTGAATTCATCAACCTTCATCAAGGAAATATGGGTGTGAAGGAATATGCTTCGAAATTCACACAATTGTCTAGGTATGCTCCTACTATGGTTGTCGATCCTAGGGCAAGGATGAGTAAGGTCATTTCGGGAGTGTCAGATATGGTAGTCAAAGAATGTCGTACCGCTATGCTCATCAAGGATATGGAAATTTCTCATCTAATGGTGCATGCTCAACAAATAGAAAAAGAGAAACTTAAGGAAAGATCTAGGGAGATAAAGAAGGCCAGGACCGGTGATGGTGACTTTTCACATTCAAGGTCCGATGGATATGGTCGTTCTAAGTTCCGACAAAGGTTTTCCGATCAAGGCACCTATAATGCTCCTCCTAGATTTAACAAAGATAGGGTGTCTAACCCTAAGCCTCAAGAAGGAAATGGTGGTGGATCTTCATTGTCTACTACTACTTAATGTGGAAGGAAGCATGAGGGTAGATGTCTAGTGTGTTCTAATAAATGTTTTGGTTGTGGCAAGACGGATCACAAAATAAGGGACTGTCCCTCAGTTTCTAAGAATGAAGGAGATAATCATCGACGGGTTCAACCTAATCCTTCGTCAGTTTCTAGTGGGAGTAAGAAGCAAAATAGATATTATGCACTCTAGACTCGTCATTAGCAAGAGGGTTCTCCCGATGTGGTTACCGGTATGTTGAAAGTCTTTCATCTTTATGTTTATTCTTTGTTTGATCCCTGTGCTACCTTGTCTTTTATGATGTCATATGTGGCTATGAGGTTTAATATTCTTCTGGATGTGCTGTTCGACCTTTTTTCTGTCTCTACTCTTATTGGTGAATATATTGTGGCTAATAGAGTCTATAGAAATTGCCCTGTCTCCTTATCTCATAGAGTCACTCCAGTTGATCTTGTAGAGCTTTATATGCTAGATTTTGATGTTATTCTTGGCATGGACTGGTTGCATTATTGTTACGCTTCTATTGATTGTAGGACCCGAGTAGTCAAGCTTCAGTTTTCAAATGAGCCTATCCTAAAGTGGGAAGGGGGAAATTCTATGTCAAAAGGTCAGTTTGTCTCTTGTCTTAAAGCTAGAAAGATGATTTCTAAGGTTTGCATATACCATCTTGTTCGAGTTAGGGGTATGAATTCTGAAACCCCTACTGTTGTTTCGGTCTTCGTTGAAAATGAGTTTCTGGAAGTGTTTCCTGATGATCTACCCGGTGTTCCTCCTGAAAGGGAAATAGACTTCAGTATTAATCTTCTCCCAGATACGAAACCTATCTCTATTCCTTCTTACCGAGTATATCTGGTAGAACTTAAGGAATTAAAGAAACAATTGAAAGATTTGTTGGATAAGGGTTTCATCCAACCGAGTATCTCTCCATGAGGTGCTCAAGTTTTGTTTGTTCGAAAGAAAGATGGTTTACTTCGTATGTGTATCGATTAACGTCAGTTGAATAAGGTTACCAGCAAGAATAAGTATCCTCTTCAAAGGATAGATGAATTGTTCGATCA
>JAJONR010013528.1:0-10343 GCA_029582245.1 Solanum etuberosum
ATTTTTCATATAAGGCTATTAATTAAATCTTTAATATGTAATTCTTTTTAAATGTAATATAACATTTTTGTAATTAACATATTATTTTTCATATAAGGCTATTAATTAAATCTTTAATATGTAATTCTTTTTAAATGTAATATAACATTTTTGTAATTAACATATTATTTTTCATATAAGGATATTAATTAAATCTTTAATATATAATTCTTTTTAAATGTACTATAACATTTTAAAAATATATTATTTAATATATACTACTTTCATCCCGAATTAACAATAGTTAAAAAAAATTATTTTTATTTTTGTCACTTAAAGTGATATAATTTGATATTATTATTAATTTTCACCGTGAATAATGCACAATATTTAAATAATAAGGCTAAAATTTTAATTTAAAATACAATACATAACATAATAATTTAAATACAAGATAAAAATACAATATATAACATAATAATTTTAAAACTCACAACAATAATTTAGTAATCTAGTAGGTCATTTCCACATTCAACAATATCCGGAAATTTTTTAGTTTTATGGTCTAGAAAATTATTGTGGTTATGATTGCGGTTCTGTTTGTTGATTTCTTTTTTCAATTATTCATAGTTGTTCTTATTTTATTTTTATTTTTTTTAAAAAAATATGGACCTCATGGGCCATTTTCATTAAATATTTAAAGAAATAAATAAAACAAGCCATTATAGTCTGATCCTGCCTAAAAGTGGTTGATCCAAATGAAAAGCAAAAAATAAAATTTAAAATATATCTAAAAAGCATAAAAATAAAAAGAATCTAGCAAATATCTGGAAACATCCATGTTGTCTCATTTGCTCCTATTTCTTTTGAATGGTTTTGGAAACCATTTGTCTTCCTCTTGGTAGTTATTGTTGGCGTCGGATAATTGTCTTCACCGTCTCGATGTGGTGTTCTTCTATATATATCTTCGTTCCTCCGGTAATCTACTTTCATTTCTCTGTGCTTTTAGTTCTATTTTTGTGTTCTCTTTACCTTTGTTTCTTCAAAGATTCTGATTTGTTTATCTGAAGAGGATTTTTTTCTAAGTCTACCCAAACTGGAGCGATATTTGTGACTTTGGTAGCTCTTCATGTTCAGGATCTTAATCCTCCTTTGTGAAAGGTAAGTCAATTTACCACCACTTACTGTATATTTCACCTTATTAAAGGACTTTCGTTGTTACTCCTTGAGTTTTTCATGTGCTCTGGTGCATTTTGATCTGCTGCATCTGTTATCTAAAATTTGGGACATGCTCTTTGTCCAAGTTTATTAGTGTCTTTCCTTTCTTTGGTAACTCTACAAAACTCCTATATTCATGTCCACCAGTTTCTTCAAGAGCTAAATTATCCATCTAATCAGCCATTAAATTACCCGCCTTGGGCAGGAGTCGTCAGATCTTGCCCAGGCAAAGGAGCGATCGACACTCACTCGCAAGTTTTAAGAAGTGGTAAGCGCAAGGACAGGTTAATTCAGAAAGGGGAAGAGGAGCTCAAACAAGGTTCAAAGATCCCCTCCCCAAAGTATGGTTTATAGAAAGACTTTCGGGTTAGTGAGTATGTTAAAAACCATCATCTTTTCTTTGTTTGTATCACCGAGACACCCGAAAGGTCGGAGATGCGTAATCTGAGCTAAATGCCTATGTTTGCTGAGATTCCTCGATCTAAGTCTTTTTAAAGGCCCTCTTAAGAGTTGAGAATCAAGCTAGAGCATTTAGAACTCAACATCCGAAAATCAGTCATAGTCAGAAGCAGAAGGTCAGTCTTGATATTATACTAAAAGCAGTCAGATGAGCATTATACTGAGTCATTGGAAATCAAAGTAAGGGAATTGGAGACTTCCCCAATCGGTGAGAAGAGGAGTGACCTCCTTCTCTGAATATGTGTTGAATTTTTGTTGTGGAAAGATTCATGAAAGCTTTGATGTATTCCATTATTTTGCTAATTTTTCATGGTATCCTCCACTCTCCTTCTATAATTTTTTGCATTAAAAGAGTCAGTTTCTTCTATGCATCTTTCATACCCTTCTGCCACACAGTGTGCCAAAGCTTCTCTTATTGCCACTCCCTCTGCTCATTGTTGTTGGTCTCTGGCGGTTGGCTGCTTGCGCAAATATCACGTCCCCTCTATTATCTCTTATGCAATATCAATATGAACTTTTTCCAGGGTACCCCTACTGGCACCATCTGTGTTACACTTAATTTTTCCTTTTGGTGGAGGTTGTCATAGTACCTTCTTGTAGTGCATAATGGGTTTGAGTTTGTTTAGGAAGTCAATAATTTCCTGTTAGTGTATTGGTACGTTTTTGAGGGTTGAGAACTTAGTCTTTATCAGTAGCCAAATATCAATATTCACTTGGTACACTAGTCTATTGAAACTTATCCTGCCTTCATACTTCAAAGTATTCCTCATTTTCCATAATTCTCATACGATTATACTAGGAATAGCCTTCATTATCTACTTTAGGTTTGTGTGCCAATGTATAGTCCACCACTTGGAGTTGTGTCAGTTGTCCTTCTGGGTTGATACCTGCACAAATAACAAAAGTTCTCCAAAGCTTTGCAGCTGTAGGAGAGGTTAGAAAAACATGTGTCATGGTCTTCCTTTTTGGATTAGAGTAGCAGTAACATCTAGAAGGGAAGCTGATACCCATTCTTTGTACCACTTCATATATGGGCGACCTAAACTTCCAAGCCCTCCATAAGGTAAATGCCATTTTCAAAGGTAATTTTTTGCACCAGATATTGCTAAAGATGTCTTTTTTTTCTTCTTTGTGCCTTACGTAATGCCACACACTCTTTACTGAAAAATTTCCATTCTGTTCTAGCATCCAAATTGTCTTGTCTAGCCTTTTGTTGTTGTTTGAAGGGGTAATTGTGATAATGATATACTATACTAACTCATCTGGTAAGTATTGTGCTAAATATTGTGAATTTCATCTCTCCCCTTATGTGAACTTATCAAGCTTTATCTCGTCATCTTCCACAACCTTCGGTATCATATTATAAAGAGCTCCTAGAGATGTCCAGTTTCATACCAAAAACTTAAATTTCCACTTTTCACTTGCCAAAGTATCTGATGTTCTACCAACTCCCTTACTGTTACCATCTTCTTCCATGTAAAAGAGGACCATCTAGCAGGAGCAATCACATGATGAATTTTTTTACAGTACTTATTTATCATATAGGAGCTCTACATGGATGGTCTTCTCCTTAGATGCCGCCATAGTTTACAAAAAAGAGAACTAGAGATGTCATGTAGAGATCTGAAACCAAGGCCTTCCTCCTGCTTGGGCAACCACATATCCTCCCATTTCACCCAGTGCCTTCTTCTACAATCTGTATTATTCCCCTAAAAAAATCTGTTGAATAGCCTTATGTAGCTGGTTAATGACTCCCTTAGGAGGGTTCAAAGCTGACATTAGGTGTAGAGGCATACTTTGTAGCACATGAGAAATAAGCACTGCCCTCCCACCAAAAGATAATAATTTTCCTTGCTAGGATTGTATTCTATTGGAAATCTTCTTCACTAGATTATCATAAAAACATATTTTATTCCTATTATAGAAAATAGGACAACCCAAATATTGAAAAGGAAAATATCCTTGCCTTATACCAAATAATTGTTTCTGGTGCAGTTATATCATGGACATAAAAAGCACTTTTGTTCAAATTAATCAATTGACCAGAAATTGATTCATATCTTCTAAGTACCTTTATCATCATTTTCATGGATTTCTCATCTGCAGTGGTAAATAGTATTGTATCATCATCATAAGCTAGATTGTTTATAGGGGCACTCCACTTGTGCAACCTATAACCCTTGTTGGTTTTTTGGTTATGAAAATCATTCATTCCTCTGGTCAGAACTTCTGTAGCTAGGATAAACAGAGTTGGCGACAGAGGATCCTCTTGTTTTACCCCTCTAGAAGACTGAAAAAACCCGCAAGCTTGTCCATTCTGAAGAATAGAGTACCAGTTTCTAGAAATAAGTCTATACACCATATCAATTAGGATTTCAGAGAATCCAAACTTTCTGAGTACCTTAGTAAAAAAAATCATGAAATTTCGTCATAAGCTTTGGTTCTATCCAACTTAATCACAATATTGGTTGTCTTTGTCCTAAGTCTAATGTCTCTCATGATCTTTTGAGTTAGTAAGATATTCTCCACTATGCTCCTTTCTTTCACAAAGCCAGCATGATTAGAAGACATTAATCTTGGTAGTAAAGTTACTAGTCTTTCATGTAGGACTCTGGATATTATCTTGTTAATGAAGTTGCTTAGATTAATTGGCCTTACATCTGAGAAAGTCTCAACTTGTTCCTTTTTGGGGATTACAATTAAATTATTATGTGTGACCCATCTTGGTAGGTCCTGTCCCACAAAGAAAGCTCTAACCATAGATGTAATATCATTTTTGATAATCTCCCAACATGTCTGATAGAATTTGCCAGTAAACCCATCTGGTCCACTTGCACTGTCACCATTAAGCCCAAACGCAACTTTCTTCACTTCTTCAGTGGGGAGTTCGACCATCATACTATTTTGTTCAGTTATCACTGATTTTGAGATGTGTTTTAGTATGCTAAAATTAGTGGTATTACTGTCTTCAATGACTAGATTTTAAAAAAAATCTAATAACCTCATTCACCATGTCTTCATGTGTTGTCATCCAATCACCATCCTCATTTTGTACTTTATTTATTTACAATCTTCTTCTCTTACCATTCACATAGGAGTGAAAGAACTTGGTGTTGCCTTCCCCATTTTGAAACCAATTTAATCCTGTCTTTTGTCTCCAAAAATCTTCCTAAAGGTGGAGGTATCTGCTTAGATCAACATGTACTCTTATGTAACTTTTTCCTGTTTTCAGGAGTAGGAGCTTCTTCAAAGATCTTCTCAAGTACCATGAAAACATATTCAATGGTAGCAATTCTTTGAAAAATATTTCCATAGGTATCTATGCTCCACCCTTTCAAAGCATTCTTGAATTTTTTGAATTTTTGGTATCCTACCATAAAACGGTTCCAACAAAATTTGCAGCCCAATTGTCTTCCACCAGTTACTTGAAAGTGGCATGATTCACCCAAAAATTGAGAACTTAAAAGGTTTTGGTGTTTTGCCACTGGAATTGCCACTTGGGAGCATTCAAGCTCTAATGGAACATGATCTGATCCTTTCTTTATGAAGTGAGTGAGTTGTAAAGTACGGAACCTATCCATGTAACGAACTGTTTTCGTCGTTAAGGAAAAGCCAATGAGGAAGGAATTTGGGCCAGAAAACTTCTGAGTAGTAACTTGGAAATTTCCCGCCTAGGCCACACTTGGACGAAATCTGAGTCAGGTGAGGTCTAGGGCAATCTGGTAATGGATGGGGGATTTATTTATGATTTTGATCACGTGAGTGGATAGCCAAGACGTTAAGGAGCCTGTACGGCTTTACGGAATCAAATTCGGGCTAGTAGAACTCCCGAAACTGATCTTGACATAAAATGGTAGTTTTAGAACGTCAAAGTTTGAATGTGTGTTGCGAAATGGGAGCTTGGAACTCAAATTCCGAGTTCCTATATCCGTGCAAGCCGCTGGGGAAAGATTAATTCCGCCAGGGTGGGGACGCTGTGGCGGGATGGGGCCCGCTAGTCGCGACTTAAACCGGGGAAAACCCCCAAAAATGTTATTTTCTGCAAAACTTCGTTCTTAAGAGCTAAGGAACGACCTAGGGCAGTTTCTCATCAAATTTTCACGAAATCTCGCGCCAAAGTTAAGTTAATTACTCTCCTAATCCGTATTTCGATTCTTAGAACTTAGAATCCTGGTTAAATATCATTGGGGGAGGGTTTTGGCCTGAAGTTAATGGTGGAAAAATCCCTAGTTGAGCATTAGGATCATGGGTTTGGCCTTGGTTGATATTTTGCTATAATTCGGGTAAATTAGGCCATGTTTATTGATCCTTGCATTAATTAATTTTTTTAGACCAAGAACAAGCTAAAAGACTCCGGAAAGGGAAAGCTCAAGTGTCTTAGGAGTGCTCAGGCTTGGATTTGAGGAAGGTGATGGTTCGACTTCCCGTTGTGTTATATATGTCTGTTTATTGCTCCATTATATGCATGCATGTATGTGAATAGGGAAATATGAATCGAATCTAATGAAATGATTAAGTATGAAAAATTACATGCCATGAACCTATTACTTGACTATGTGACTATGTGCACTGTTCATTATGGGTGTAATTGTGACTGTGGTTGCACTGACTAGACCAGGTGTCACATTTCGAAACATATATTGGACCGGGTGTCACGTTCCGACACACTAACAGTTTGGGTGTGGGTTCCATGAGAGGACCATTTGTGACTACTACATTCATATCTATCTGTCATTGATATTGGGGAATTGTACATTACTCTTAAAATGATAATTGAATTATGCATCCTGTATATGTGTGTTTACTGTGTTGTAATTACTTGCTTATTTTTCGCTTACTGGAGTAACTGCGTGATCCTACCAGTACACCGTTGTTTCGTGTACTGATACTGCACTTGCTCTTTCTTTGTTAAGTACACGACATCTTCAGGCGGCTACTGACAGACCTCAGCTAGAAGATCATTGACCGAGATCGGATTCGAGGGTGAATTAGTTCTTTCAGACTGCCATGGATCCATCATTAGTTTAGTCCATTCTTTTCGGACTCAGACTATATATTCAGACTTTTACTTATGTTTAGTTTTTAGGGTTGCACCCCCTTTTTCTTAGACTTATTGATTAGTAGAGTTTTGGTACAATGACTTTCAGGTCTAGGGGTTGAATTTCCGCAAGGGTTATGCTTTGTTGTTTTAGTTAAACTTTCTGGGTTTATGGGAATTCAGTACTTAATTCATCATTTAAATCTACTTTCGTATTTTTAAATGGTTTAATTTATTTAAGTTGCTTTGTTAGTTTGTGGTAGTGGTTATCCCATCAGAGGGTTATCGTGGGTGCCAATCACGGCGGTCTGGGTCGTGACAAAGTTGGTATCAGAGCCCTTGGTTCGTTGATCTCATTGTACCAAAATGAGTCCAGTAGAGTCTTGCGGAACGGTACGGAGAAATCTCTACTTTTCTTCGAGAGGCTACAAGACTTTAGGAAATCTCTATCTTCTTCTCCTTTCGTGCTATGACTTGATTCCAATTGGTATCTGGTGATCCAAATTGGTATCTAATCTCCTTTCCTCTTCTGTCCACAGATGGTTAACACTCGATACAACGACGTCAAGCCCGTAGCTCCCATCAATGAGCCAGCAGAGGAGCCCTCAACAAGAGATCGTGGTCGAGGCAGGGGTAGAGGAAGAAGAAGGGGTAGAGGCCGAGGAAGGGTAGCACCCGCCAGGGGTGAAGCCCCAGTTGAGAATGTTCCCAGGGAAGAGGCCCCTCCTGCACCCCACGAAGAGGTGGAAGAGAATGTGGAGATCGAAGATGAGGAGGATGTTGGACCAGAGGAGGACGCACAGGCTGAGACTGCAGGTCTTCCTCCCTTAGACCCATTGATAGCTCAGCAGATCATGACTTTTCTGAGTGGGTTGGTCGGCTCTGAAGTCCTTCCCACAGTGCAAGCTGATCAACCTCCAATCAACCACCCTATTGCTGCTACTGTTCCCAAGGTGGATGGAGCATTAGGCACTGATGCCTTCTTCCGTCCCTTATTGGGTTCTGTGATGACTGGTATTGAGCATGAGATGTTGACTAAGTTTCTGAAGTTGAAGCCGCATGTGTTCCATGGTTCTGAGAGTCAGGATGCCTATGAGTTCATTCTGGATTGCTATGAGAGGCTTCCCAAGTTAGGCGTTGTACACCAGCATGGAGTAGAGTTCTTGACCTTCCAGCTTCAAGGTGAGGCTAAGAAGTGGTGGAGGGCCTATGTGGAATGCAGATCGCCAGTCTTGCTCCCACTCACTTGGATGCAGTTTCATGCTTTGTTTCTAGAGAAGTATGTGCCCCGGACTTTGAGGGATCACAAGAAGGATGAGTTCATGGCCTTGGAGCAGGGTGGTATTACTGTAGCTGCTTATGAGGCTAAGTTCCATGCCTTTTCCAGATATGCTACACAGTTGGTGACTACAGAGGAGGAGAGGATTCGTCTATTCTTCAAGGGATTGAACCTCGAGTTATAGGTATTGTCTGTTCACATGACCTCTGCAGGTAAAAGGTTTAATGAGGTGACAGACTTTGTGAAGAAAGTGGAAGGAGTTCGACGTGATGGACAGGCCAAGGCTTTGGCTAAGAAGCCCTATAACACATGTAACTTTCATGGTTCCTACTCCAGAGTTTCAGGTAGGCCGGCAATTTCAGTCAGCCATGCCCGCTTCTACGGGTGGTTACTCGGGAACTCCACAGCAGAATCCTATTCAGGATAGTCAGGGAGCCGCACCTGCGTTTGGCAGCAGGCTATCTTTTGACCGCAGTTGTTACAATTGTGGAGAACTTGACATATGAGGAGAGATTGTCCCCATCCACGCATGCCTAACCCCGTGCAGCAGACCAGCACAGTGGTACCAGCAGGCATCGGTAGTAATGGCAGAGGACGTCCATAAGGTGGGCGAGTAGGAAATCAGCGAGGCCGTGGAGGCTGGGGAAATGGTAATGTTGGTAGAGGAGAAGTGCAGCCAGGCAAGGAGGTTGCCCGTCAAGATGACAGGGCTCAATTTTATGCCTCTCCGGTCAAAACCGAGGCTGAGGCGTCTGATGCAGTGATCACATGTACTATTCTTGTTTGTGACCGGATGGCTACTGTTTTGTTTGATCCGGGTTCTACTTATTCATATGTGCCAGTTCAGTTTGCCTTGAGATTTGATGCGGTTTGTGATGTGCTTGATGCCCCCATCCATGTTTCTACACCAGTTGGAGAGTCTGTCATAGTCACCCATGCCTATCGTGCTTGTTCTGTCCTGTTTCTGGGTTTTCAGACTTGGGCTGATTTGGTTATTCTGGATATGACTGACTTTGATATAATCTTAGGCATGACTTGGTTGTCCCCCCTATTATGATGTGCTTAATTGTAATGCTAAGACTGTGACTCTAGAGATCCTGGGTAGGGAAAAGTTAGAGTGGGAATGGGTGTACAAGCTTAAGCCAGCTAAGGTCATATCTTTCGTTCGGGCTAGGAAACTGGTGGGGCAGGGGTGTTTGGAATATTTGGCTCATATTCGAGATGTTGATGCTGAGTCTCCTCTATTGAGTCTATTCCTGTAGTGTCTGAATTCAAGGAAGTGTTTCCTACCAATTTGCCTGGTATGCCTCCGGATAGGGATATAGATTTCTACATTGACTTGGAGCTGGGCACTCGCCCCATCTCCATTCCTCCTTATCGCATGGCTCCGGCAGAATTGAGAGAGCTTAAATCTCAAATCCAGGAGCTTCTTGATAAAGGTTTCATCCGTCCTAGTGGTTCCCCGTGGGGTGCTCCTGTCTTGTTTGTTAAGAAGAAGGATGGTAGTATGAGGATGTGCTTAGACTACCGACAGTTGAATAGGTTCACCATTCGAAATAAATATCTGTTGCCTCGGATAGATGATCTCTTTGACCAGTTGCAAGGTGCATCAGTTTTCTCTAAAATTGACCTAAGGTCTAGTTACCATCAGTTAAAGATTAGGCCTGAGAATGAACCCAAAACGGCATTCAGGACCCGCTATGGGCACTATGAGTTCTTAGTGATGTTGTTTGGGTTTATCAATGCGCCTGTAACCTTCATGAGTTTGATGAATGGTGTGTTCAAACCATTCCTGGATTCTTTTATTATCGTCTTTATTGATGACATTTTGGTTTATTCGAAGAGTAAGGAAAAGCATGCCGACCATCTTTGTATTGTTTTGGGTGTCCTTGGAAAACAGAAGTTGTATGCAAAATTTTCCAAGTGTGAGTTCTGGTTGACTTCAGTTGCCTTTTTGGGGCATGTGGTTTCAAAGGAAGGGGTAATGGTAGATCCCCCAAAAGATCGAAGCAGTCAAGAACTGGGTCCGGCCTAGCTCTGTGACTGAAGTTAGGAGTTTTGTGGGGCTCGCCAGCTACTATCGACGGTTTGTAAAATTTTTTGCTTCTATCGCCACCCATTTGACAAGGCTGACCCAAAAGGAGGTGCCTTTCGAGTGGACTGACAAATGTGAAGAGAGCTTCAAAAAGCTCAAGACTCTTCTAACCACAGCATATATTCTGACACTGTCGATGAAAGGTAAAAATTTCATTATTTATTATGATGCTTAACATTCGGGCTTGGGTGCTGTGTTGATGCAAGATAAGAATGTCATAGCTTATGCATTGCGGCAGCTGAAGGTGCATGAGAGAAACTACCCGACGCATGACT
>JAJONR010013543.1:0-11346 GCA_029582245.1 Solanum etuberosum
TGTGATAAGAGAAAAAAATTTAGATTTGCAAAAGTTAGGCTTTGCTCTTTATCATGTCATCTTATCTATGAGAGAAATAAAGAGCAAAACCTTAAAGTCTTCTCATTGATCGAGAAGGAAAAGGACATTGCGATCTTGTTGTTGCATTGTCTTGTAGCACTATTTCACTATGTAGAAATGGTACGCTTAATCGTGGTGTTTTTGACTTTGCATGAGAGTGTTGGAGGTACCAAGTCCCTTCATATGATTTTTCAATCTTCAAAATCGGAGTTAACAATAATAAAATTTAAAATTCTAATGATCTTTACTTTCTTCTATCTTATCTCTCACATTCACGAAATCTAATAAGATATATGCAATCATCTCTTTCTAATTACTGGGAAAAGTCCATATACCTTACCACTTATTAAATGTATGTAAGTTTAGAGAAGTTGAATACTAAAGCAAATACGGTGTTGTTCAATGTATCATAAGGCTTATTATGTTCTAAACAATGGAGAAATTAAACAAATAAGTGAATAAATGTTTCATTGATAAAGCTTTGTAGACTCCAAGCTTCAAATTAAATTATGTATTAGGTTTGCAAAATCGAATTTTTTTTTATAGGGTGTGATTTCAGAAAATTGGGAATATTAGGGAGCTTATCTCAACTTGTAAATATTTGGTGAGGTTTTTGATTGAATTTTAAATTAAACTTTAAGGTGGAAGATGAATAGTCTCATATATGTTTCTTGTATATCATATCTAGATTAAATATATAACTCTAGTATATTATGTATATAATACTGATGGACATAACATATTCAGGATTTATACAAGATATATATATATATATATATAAAAACGAAGACGAACCCTTTAATCCACAAAACTCTTACCCTTTATTTTACATATTATTCACCACTTAACCACTTGTCATTTCGATGTAATAATGTAAAAATAATTTCAATAAAAAAACACAAGAAGAAATGATTAATGTCTTAAAAGTACTATGCAATCATTTGAATCCGACCCCCTTCTTGCATATACTGTTTCATGCTGAGGTGCTTCTTAAGTTTCACCTATTTCTTCTTTCCATAAATATATACATACTTATATATTATATATATAATCTAGAGAGAGATTGGTTTAAAGAATATAAAGACACAATAAAGAAAGAGTTCTTTGTTCCAACTTCATAATGAAGAAAGTAGTTGTTGTAAGAAATAGGAGAGAGGGGAAGGGGGAGAGAGAGTAAGGGAGGGGGAAGAGAAAGAGTGGGGAGGGACGGAGCTGAAACAACATAAGACCTTTGAGAAAAGAGAAAATATTTTAGATTTGCAAAAGCTAGGTTTTTCTCTTTGTTATGTCCTTTTATCTATGAGAGAGATAAAGGATAAAATTTTAAATTATTCTCATTAGTCGAGAAGGAAAAGGACATCGTGGTCCTACTGTTACACCGTCGCACTATAAAAAATGGTATACTTTACGATTGTGTTGTTTACTTTGCATGACCATGTTGGAGGTACCAGGTCCCGTCACTTGATTTGTCAATTATCAAAATCAGAGTTTACCACAATAAAATTTAAAAATTCTAATAATTTTTTCTTCCATCTATCTTTTCTCTCATATTTCACGAAATCTAATAAGATATATACAATCATCTCTTTCTGATTATTGGAAGGAGTCCATCTAAACCACCACTTACTAAATGTATGTAAGTTTAGAGAAGATCAATATCAAAGTAAATGAGGTGTTGTTCAATGAATCAAAAAGCATATTAGGTTGAAGACAATGAGAAAATTAAACAAACAAATGGACAAATGTTTTATTGATAAAGCTTTGTAGACTCCAAATTTCAAATTAAATTATGTATTAGGTTTGCAAAATTAAAATTATTTTTTATTGGCTGTGATTTCATAAAGTTGAGAATATTTGAAAGCTTATCTCAACTTGTAAATATTTGGTGAGGTTTTGGATTGAATTTTAAATTAAATTTTAAGGTGGAAGATGCATAGTCTCATAGATGTCACTTGTATATCATATGTAGATTAAATGTATAACTATTTTATATCATGTATATAATACTGATGCACATAATATAGAATTTATACAAGATATACACATGACATACATAATATATACATAAACACAAAGACTCACCTTTTATTCCACAAAATGTGTTTCCCTTTATATACCACAAAAATATAACGATACAGATTACAGTGAAGGGGAAGTTCATTGTTCTAAA
The DNA here is from genome assembly GCA_029582245.1 of Solanum etuberosum. Classification (NCBI taxonomy): domain Eukaryota; kingdom Viridiplantae; phylum Streptophyta; class Magnoliopsida; order Solanales; family Solanaceae; genus Solanum; species Solanum etuberosum. The sequence goes on from JAJONR010013543.1 coordinate 2,231, forward strand.
AGAGGGGGGGAGGAGGGTGTAACATCCCAAAAATTTTTAAGCTAAGACCCGAATCATTCGATATCATCATGCAACTCTACTCTTTAAATTTGAATTGTTCGTGTAACGCCTCGAACTTTGAAAAGGACTAAAGAAGGGTAACGAGCAAGTCCACGGACCCAAAATGGACCATGGACCCTTCATGGCACCCTAGATGGTCCGTTTAGGGGTCCACGACCCGTTTAGGGCATGATGGACGACCGTCTAAGGCTGCCAAGGTGGGAGTCACCTAGATGGGACCCTAGACAGCCCATGGTGACTTGTATGATCTGTTTAGGGTCCGTACAAGTCACCCATCAGTTTTTAAGTTTTATCTCAACTTCAAACGATCATATATCTCAGCACCAAATGAATTAGGTGGGCTTTATGACCTATCAAATCAAAGGTCTTTGATTCCTCTTTCCAACGCCGCCAAGTTTGCCTCATTTCGAGCCCGGAGTAAAAAGTTATGTCCGTTTTAGTGAAACACTGTCAGGCAGGTGAAGTTTCACGACCGGCTAGACGGCCCATGAAGAGTTTCACGGACCGTGAAACCTTAAATGGTCTGTGAAACTGCCCGTTTTAGTCCCCTTGACAGTTATAAAGTTGGGGTCGTTTTGGTCTTTCCTCTACGTCATTTTAGACCCTATTCTAAGTTGTTTTTGAGTGTTTTAACTGAGTATATCATTCAACTAACTAGTTTTCATCAATCCAAACATTCAAGTATTTAGAAATTCTCTTAAGACTCATCTAGGGTTCCTCTTCTCTATCAAGAACCCTAAAACTTTCATGCCAAAAATTCAAGATACAAATGGAAGCCTTCCACCCAAGGTTTTTCCAAGTTCTTCCACTCAAAGAACTTCATAAAAGAGTTTATTTAATCAAGAGAAAGCACCAAGATTGCAAGATCTAAGGTTTCCTCTAAAAAACTAATGTTCCCCCTCAAGCTCAAGAAAAATCAAGTCTCCACCAACGTTTCCATTCTAAAATCTTCATAATCAGGTATGTAAGACTATTCATCGTGTTGTACTTGTTTGTCCACATGCCCTACATCTCAATTCAGTCAGAAATCTTATATATAAAAGATCTATTCATAGTTCTTGGTATTTGAATTCAATTCTTTAACAGTTGAGGTCTTGATTCCTCTTTTTGCATGTGAATCTTATATTGTTTTTCATACTTATAGTTCCACATGAACCCTATATATATTGAGTTTTTATAAAGGTATTTTGAGTCAGTAGTTTTCCTTACATTGATTTTGGAAACTAAAGTGAGTTTAAGAGAGAGGTTTAAAAGCATTATTTTGAAAAAAAAAAGAGTTTAAGGGAACTTAAAGGGTTCCGAATGTATCATGTTTATATTGAAAATGAGAGCACTCTTTTCAGAAAAGTATAAGAGTTTTCAGTTTTTATATATTGATCTTGGACTTGAAAGATAAGTCCATAAGTATACGTTTTAAATGCAAAGTTTTGAACAAAGTCTTTAAAGGAGGAATCAAATGATTTCATATGTACTATTTGACAGTTGGGAAAAAGAAAGAGTATGGTTCATATTTTTGAAAAGTACTTCAGTAATGTAATAGTTCCTTTCTTTGTAAAGGATGATTGAGCAAAGTGAAAGGTAAAGTACTGTAATAGTCCATTTCTTTGTAAAGGGTGATTGAGCAAAGTGAAAATTAAAGTAAAGTAATAGTCCCTTTCCTTGTAAAGGGTGATTGAGAATTAAGTATATTGAATATTTTGTGAGTAGTATCGAGCACCAAATTGGGTAAGAGTCTTTTATGACTCAAAAGTCCCATAAAACTACGTAGCCAGCGTAGGATAGGATAGCACCGATTCTTCGTGCGACTCCTCAGTTTCCTCTGAGAAGGCCTATTAGATGGATCCATAGTTACAATATCATCCTATACCCTGGCAAGGTATAGGATTACCCTTGCAACGTGGGCGAAATATTGTTTCATTGCTAGGCTCATAGTAATGGTTGTCGGTTAGAGAAACTCTCCATAAAGTAAAGTATATTATTTTCATATTGTTTTTATTGCATATCTTATTGTAAAGCATAATTGGTTTTTTACTTCATGTTCATGTATTGATTCAGTTAAGTTTCTTTCAGCCCTTCAGTTGAGTTAATTATTTATTCAGCCATATTACATGCTCATACATTCAAATGTACTGATGTCATTCGACTTGCATCTTTTTATGATGCAGATATAGATGTTTAGGGTCATCAACAGGCGTTCTATTGAGATCACTCTACACTCCAGATAGTTTTGGTGAGCCTCTTTACATTGCGGATGACTTCACATTTTCTTTTAGGTTAGTTTTTTTGAGGCGTTATGGGTCTTGTCCCGAAACCTATCTTAAACATTATAGGCTTCATAGATAGATAGAGTTGAGGAGTCTTTCAGTATATACTTTTCCTTGAGATGTTTTTGCAAACTATTATACTTGTGTTATTGAGTATTTTACAGACAATTTGAGTTGAGTATTTATTTTTTGAGTTTAAATGTTCAAAAATTCTATTTTTTAATCCCTTTATCGCTTGAGTAAGTCTTCTGCTAAGTACTCAATCCGGTCAAGGTTTCTCTTGGGGACCAGCAATGGTTCTTGAGTTCCGGCCACGTCCAGGGTGTAAGCTCGGGGCATGACAAACTTGGTATCAGAGCACAGAGTTCAAGTGTCCTAGGGTGTCTATCAAGCTGTGTCAAGTAGGATATTATTTATGGTTTTGAGGGTCCCACTTCTATAAATGAGGGACTACAGAAATTTAATAAAAGTTTCCCTTCTTTCATATTCTAAATCGTGCAATAGAACTGTGTCATAAGGAACTTATTCAAACTCGTGCATTTCTCAAATCCATTAGACTACCTCTCATACTCAAGGTGGTTGAAAAGCAAAGTCTTGATCCTTATCAATGAGTTACTCTAAGTAAAAGTCTTGAGAAATTCATGAGACAGCAGAGGGGCTTGAGAGAAGCCCATGTGTGAGTTTAAGTGTTTAGATTCGAAAGAATGCACTCTTATTCATATGAATCGTGCGTTCAAGCTAAAAGCGGATGTACTCCCAGACTCTCTTCTCTAAACCTTGTTTTAGTTGAGACCCTTATGAGGAAGTGTTTTTTAGAGCTTGGGTATTATTTTCACCCAAAAAGATAGTATGAGTTACGATGTTATAAACAGTAGTAGTAAAAGTGCCCAGAGTTAGAAGAGTGCATGCAGAGGTATAATAATCTAAGAAGGGAGATAGTGATGAGGCAAATTATGTTGTTGCAGTCATGCACCAGTAAGTTATTAATGAGGAGTTTTTCTTATGGGTAGACTAAGAAGTGATGAGTTTGTGTAGATTTCATGATAGAAGGTAGAGTAATAGTTACTACTCAGGATGAGGAAGTTTATGTCAATGTAACATTGTGTTAGTGAAGGCCAAGTAACATGTGTTGAATAAAAGAGTAGAGAACTCATAAGGTGATAAATCTAAGCTAGGCTTATGATTTTTAAGGGAGAGCCCCATGATATTCAGAGGTTTATAGAACTAATTAGGCAATGATGTATAGTGAATGGGTAAATAGTACTTAAGTTGTGAAATGGAATGTGACAGTAATTTGTAAGTATATAGACTGAGAGATAAAGATTGACTACTTGTCATGAGGTATTAGTGGGCGAGTGTTTCTTAATTTTATCTAGTAGTTGTAAGTTAGTATAGTAAGCGAGCAATTATATTGATATATGTGTTTGGTACTAGACACTGAGCTTGAATTTGAGATAAGTGTCGTGATAAAAAAAATGGCAACATGAGGGTGATGATGTTTGTTTTGATATCTGATCTGGTAGATTTGACAAAGAGTAGGTAAGGAATTAATATGTTAGTTGCAATGTATGTGAATGATTCAAGTGTGATGTTATGACCCTTAGATGAGAGAAATATAGTATAGCTAAGTTATAAGATTAACAAGAGCATTAAGAGGTATACCCGAGATGGTATGTAGTCAGACGAGGTTTCGATTAAGTTTATGATATTTTTCATGTGTGCCTAGATAGTATAGTTGAGCTGTCAATGTTGGGTAGGCTGATGTAAGCATTATTTATTACCCTTAAGATTTTGGTCGAAGGATCAAATATATTCAATGCGGGTAACAATTATAGAAAGACTTCTATAGAAACATGAAGACATTAAGAGAAGCAACTTAGAAAGAAGTCCTAGAAGGAATCTTAGTATTTTGTACATGGAGAGTTCAGTAGCCATGAGATAAGCCTTTCTCGAGTATTAAAGTAAAAATGAATATAGACTAGTTTAGAAAAGATGGAATAGATCCACAACTTTAAAGTATCAGCTTCAGACCTAAGGGGGAGATAATAAGATGAAAAACAAATTCAAGTGTTGAGAAATTGATATATCGATCCATTCATACTCTAGCGTATTCCTCAAAGTTCAGTTGTTACAATATCTTGTTGATGTTTCTAATATCATAATTGTGTTTATGACCTATGCTAATACACTTCAAACAGATTCACATCTATGCTCAGTTCCCAGAATGAGGGGCAAAGACTTTAGCCCATTGATCTCAATCTTACTCCATAAAGTTATGGATATCAGCCTCATGGTATGAACCTATTCATATAAGTACTCATGTCTCATAGTATGCTCAGTCTCGCAAATTCATGATTTTATATCAATGGCTAGCAAAATAATGTTATGTCATGCATATTCCTATATTAGAATTCTCGAATAAATCGTGCTTATGATCTTTCTCCCTAAAGTTCATTCAGTGATCCTTTTTAGTTAGAGAGTGATGTTGATGATGGTAGTTGAGTGATGATATAAGGAGAAGGTTGATGTTTCTTATGTTGGTAACAGTTGTGTGCTTATTCCATCTAAGGTTATAAAAGTGGAGGAAGGATGAATGAAGTTTTTACTACGAGTAATAGTTAGGTGAGAGTAGTTAGTTAGCTCTCGATAGTAATGTGTAAAATTTCAATTGATGGAGATGACAAGAGGAGGAGGAATTCTTAGGAGGATTGGGTAGTAGGAATCCATGGATTGACTATAGTACTAGGCTTGAATGTGATGTTGTTACATCTGGATGAGTACATGATGCATTAGATGCTACTTGACTAGGACTCAAAGGTTTGTTAAATGTAGTGGGAAGGAGTAGTATTCTTGGGATGAGATTTCCTATAGAGGCATCAAACCTAAATCTTGTGGTTTAGATAAGTATAACCATCTCATGTTTAGCACCTTGTGAATTAGAGATTAGGCTTGAACACTGTAAGAGCAAGTGATTTGACTTAGATATTTGTAAGAGTAGTCATATACTCTAGTGGGAGCTAGGAGTTGCAGCTAATGAAGTGTAGTAATCAGAAAGGAGAGCATAGTTGAGAAGTGTTGCTAAGATTAAAAGCTACCAATCATATCACTAAAGGCATAGTATTTATATTCTTACTTCATGCCTAGATTCTTTTGTTTCATGTAAGATAACTTCAGATAGAGCGTGACTATGTTCAAAACAATATCGTTCTTGACTTATGTGCTTTAGACAGTTCCAAACTCTTAGTATGAATCAGTTCCGCCTATGTTAGTAGGCAAGTTAAGAAGTCAGAAAGATAGTAAGAGTAACTCCTTTCCTTTCTGTTCTCAGTCCAGCAATCATTCGAGGACGAATTTTCCTAAGGGGGAGATATTGTAAAACCCCAAAAATATCTAAGCTAAGACCTGAATCATTCTATAACACCTCACAAATCTACTCTTAAAATTTAATCGTTCGTGTAACGCCTCAGACTTCAAAAAGGACTAAAGAGGGGTAACGAGCAAGTCCACGAACCCAAAATGGACCATGGACCCTTCATGGCACCCTAGATGGTCCGTTTAGGGGTCCACGATCCATTTAGGGCATGATGGACGACCCTCCAAGGCTGCCAAGGTGGTAGTCACCTAGATGGGACCCTAGACGGCCTGTGGTGACTTATACGGTCCGTTTAGGGTCCGTACAAGTCACCCATCAATTTTTAAGTTTTGTCTCAACTTCAAATGATCATATCTCTCAGCACAAAATGAATTAGGTGGCCTATGACCTATCAAATCAAAGTTCTTTGAGTCCTTTTTCTAATGCCACTAAGTTTGCCTCATTTCAAGCCCGGAGTAAAAGGTTATACCCATTTTAGTGAAGAACTGTCAGGCAGGTGAAGCTTCACGACCGGCTAGATGGCCCGTGAAGAGTTTCACGGACCGTGAAACCTTAAATGGTCTGTGAAACTGCCCGTTTTAGTCCCCTTGACAGTTATAAAGTTGGGGTCGTTTTGGTCATTCCTCTATGTCATTTTATACCCTATTCTAAGCCATTTTTGAGTATTTTAACTGAGTATATCATTCAACTAACTAATTTTCATCAATCAAAACATTCAAGTGTTTAGAAATTCTCTTAAGACTCACCTAGGATTCTTCTTCTCCATCAAAGCCCCTAAAACTTTCATGCCAAAAATTCAAGATACAAAGAGAAGCCTTCCACCCAAGGTTTTTCCAAGTTCTTCCACTCTAAGAACTTCATAAAATAGTTTCTTTTATCAAGAACAAGCATCAAGATTCAAAGATTAAAGGTTTCTCCAAAAAGCTAATGTTCCCCCTCAAGCTCAAGATAAATCAAGTCTCCACCAACGTTTCCATTCTAAAATCTTCATAATCAGGAATGTAAGGCTATTCATAGTGTCGGAATAGTTCATCCTCACGCCCTACATCTCAATTCAGTGAGAAATTGTTACATCTAAAGGATCTATTCATTGTTCTTCGTATTTGAATTCAATTCTCTAAGAGTTGAGGTCTTGATTCCTAGTTTTGCATGTGAATCTTATAATATTTTTCATGCTTGTAGTTCCACATGAATCCTATATATATTGAGTTTTTATAAAGGTATTTTGAGTCAGTAGTTTTCCTTACATTAATTTTGGAAACTAAAGTGAGTTTAAGAGAAAGATTTAAAAGCATTATTTTAAAAAAAAGAGTTTAAGGGAACTTAAAGGGTTCCGAATGTATCATGTTTATATTGAAAAGGAGAGCACTATTTTCAGAAAAGTATAAGAGTTTTCAGTTTTTATATATCGATCTTGGACTTGAAATATAAGTCCATAAGTATACGTTTTAAATGCAAAGTTTTGAACAAAGTCTTTAAAGGAGGAATCAAATGATTTCATATGTACGATTTGACAGTTGAGAAAAAGAAAGAGTATGGGTTGATATTTTTGAAAAGTACTCTAGTAATGTAATTGTCCATTTCTTTGTAAAGGGTGATTGAGAAAAGTGAAAAGGTAAAGTACTGTAATAGTCCCTTTCTTTGTAAAGGGTGATTGAGCAAAGTGAAAATTAAAGTAAAGTAATAGTCTATTTCCTTGTAAAGGGTGATTGAGCATTAAGTATATTGAATATTTTGGGAGTAGTATCGAGCATCGAATTGGGTAAGAGTCTTTTATAACTCAAAAGTTCCATAAAACTATATAGCCAGCGTAGGATAGGATAGCACTAATTCTTCTTGCGAATCCTCATTGCCTCTGAGAAGGTATAGGATGGTCATTCCAACGTGGGCGAAATATTGTATCATTGCTAGGCTCAAAGTAATGGTTGTCAGTTAGTGAAACTCCCACAAAGTAAAGTATATTATTTTCATATTGCTTTTATTGCATATGTTATTGTAAAGCTTAAATGGTTTTTCACTTCCTGTTCATGTATTGATTTAGTTGAGTTGCTTTCTGTCCTTCAGTTCAGTTAATATTTTATTCAGCCATATTACATACTTGTACATTCAAATGTACTGATGTCATTCGACCTGCATCTTTTTATGATGCCGATACATGTATTTAGGATCATCAACAGATGTTCCGTTGAGATCGTTCTACACTCCAAATTGTTTTGGTGAGCCTCTTTGCATTACGGAGGACTTCACATTTTCGTTTAGTTTAGTTATTTTGAGGCGTCGTGGGTCTTGTCCCGACACCTATCTTAAACATTAGAGGCTTCATAGATTGATAGAGTTGAGGAGTCTTTCAGTATATACATTTCCTTGAGATGTTGTTGCAAACAATTATACTTGTGTTATTGAGTATTTTACAGACAATTTGAGCTGAGTATTTATTTTGAGTTTAAATATTTAATTTTTTTATTTTTAAGCCTTTTATAGCTTGAGTAAGTCTTCCACTAAGTAGTCAGTCAGGCCAAGGGTTCGCTTGGGGACCAACAATGGTTCTCGAGTGCCGGCCACGTCCAAGGTGTAGGCTCGGGGCGTGACAGAGGGAGTTGCGATAAATATGACACAATATAATTTTTTTTAGATTTACTAAAGCTAGGGTTTGCTCTTTGTCATGTCCTCTTATCAATGAGAGAGATAAAGGGCAAAATCTGAAATTCTTCTCATTGGTCAATAAGGAAAAGGATATTGTGGTCCTACTATTACAATGTCGCACTAGGCACGTTTTACAATTATATTGTTGACTTTGCATGAGAGCGTTGGAGGCACCACGTCCCTTCATCTGATTTGTCAATCATCAAATCAGAGTTTACAATAATAAAATTAGAAATTCTAATTATTTGTTATTTCTTCTATCTTATTTCTCATATTTTCACGAAATCCAATAAAATATATATTGTCATCTCTTTCTAATTATTGGAAGGATTTCATCTACACCACCACTTGTTAAATGTATGTAAGTTTAGAGAAGATGAATACCAAAATAAATGAGGTGTTGTTGAATGAATCGCAAGGCTTATTACGTTTTAGACAATGAGAAAATTAAACAAACAAGTGAACAAATGTTCCATTGATAAAGCTTTATAAACTCTAAGCTTCAAATTAAATTATGTAATAGATTTGCAATGAAATAATTTTTTTATTGGGTGTGATTTCAGAAACTTGAAAAAATGAGCTTATCTCAACCTGTAAACATCTGGTGTGGTCTTGGATATAATTTAAAATTAAACTTTAAGATGGAATATGAATAGTCTCATATATTTCACTTCTATATCATACGTAGATTAAATGTATAAATCTTGTATATCATGTATATAATATTGATGCACCTAACATAATTAAGATTTATACAAGATATACACATGATATAT
>JAJONR010013544.1:0-10110 GCA_029582245.1 Solanum etuberosum
AAGTCACCATATTCATACTTACCATTTCATGGTCATATCCTTAGCTTACTTCTCACAAACAAGAGAATCTTCACATAAGAGAACTTCATAAGTAACCTTCAAGTTATACTTGTGCAATGCATAGATGAGACCCCATAATCCCACCTAAGTTAAGTACCACTTTTAGGCCATCATACTTCTTTATCATATTTGATCTAGTCTTTAGCTTACTTCTCATAGACAAGGGAATCTCTCACCTTTAGTCAAACATATCATGGAAGGCAACTATAGCAACAATCCATCAAAACATACTTCATACAAGATAAACACTTCTTAGGTAACCATAAGTCATACTCGTGTAATGCATGGATAAGACCCCATAATCCTACCCACACTAAGTATTCTTTTAGGTCCTCATTCTTATACTTCTTGGTTGGAAACTAGTCCCCCTCTTTAAACCTTAGAACACTATGAGGTACTTCCTTAACCACATCTTAACTCATTATTAGGTTAAACCCTATGAGATACTTCTTTTAGCATGTCTAGGTTCATTATTAAGATGGACTCTATGAGATACTTCCTTGAGCATGTCTAAGTTCATTAATGCTTTTGAACACTTGGAAATACTTCTTCAAGTATGTCTTAGTTTATTGGATACGGAGATTGCTACTAGAAACTCTAACTCCACTATGTGAAGGCTTCCATCTCATGAGATCTAACTTTCGGAAAACCCGCACTCTACTATGTAAGAGTTCCCCCTTTAACTTGGATAGTCCTCACATCAACTAGGTGTGGTTCTCCTCTCAACTTGGAGCCCGGACCCTACCTTGTGTGACACTCCATCTCATTGTCAATATCCACTAGGGGTCAAGCATACACCCATAGATTCACTATTAAGCCTGGCTTAACATTCATGTCTCATGGAAGAATGTCCTTGACAATCAATCCATGTTCAAGTGATTCATCACTTTATATATTCAAGCATTCATAAGGTAGGTTAGGTGAGTATAGGATTTTCACCACAATTCTACCTATTAGACTTATATTCTCATATAGACTTTACTCTCAAAGCTTTAGCATACATAACTCATCACATTGTCTTTACTCTCAAAACCCTAGTGATAAACATTCATGACTAAAAGCCTTACTCTCAAAGCTTTACTTCATTCTATCATCGTACATATCTAGATCACAAGATATTCAAGTCACAAGCTTCATCTTTAAGCAATTCTAGTCATAATTCATCATAAAGACTCAATCTCAAACTTTACTAGTCATGATAAATCATATATACTTTAATATAATTCAAAGATCAACTCTAAGTCTTCAATTTCACTTCACAAGGCATAAACCCACATTCTTCAAATTCATCAATTAAACTAGGGTTAGCCATGGAAAACATGTAATATCATCAATATTTCATGATTAAATACTAAAACAATCATAAACAAGTATTATCCACTCAATTGAAATCATACTCAATACTACCCACAATATAGGAAGAAACCCTAGCAAGAATTAGGGGTTTTTCTTCACAATTGGGGGAAATCTAGGGGGCACTATGGATGGAAGAATCCATAGATGAATAAGATAACATACCTTGGTTATAAATCCCTCACAATAGCTTCCAACAATGGAGGAATTGACCTAGCTTCCTTCTCTTCTTCTTCTTCTTCTCCACTTTCAAGAGAGAGGATTTTTGGAGGGAATTGGGTCTCTTTTGTGAATCTAAAATAATGATTTGAAATCCTTTAATTAAGGATCTTTTAGCTTTATATAGGTTGCCTAATTACTAATAAAACAACCCTACTTAATAACTAACTAATTCTAGAACCTTCCCCTAATCCCCCAACTTAAAACAATTGAACTCAAAACTGCCCCCACCCACGAGACCCCGACCGACGGATCGTGGGTGGGTCCACGGACCGTACTGGTCCTTCGTGGATGGGTACTAGGGCTAAGAAAAATAGGGGAAGCAAGGCCTTGACCCACGACCCCTTCCCACGGGGAGTGGGTCCATCCACGGCTCGTGGATGCCCTTCGTGGGTCACTGCCTAGGGACTGTTTTAGGGCTGTTTTTAGGGTCCTCATTAAGGACCCCTTGGTTGGTCCTTGGGGATTCGTACCTTGACGTTTAACCCCTAAAACCTTCATTCTAGGTTCTGAAAGTCATTTTACGATTCTAACCCTCACGTCAAACTCTAAAACCCTCACGTAAGGTCCTAGTTTTCTGGGTGTTACATTCCTTGATGTAGATCTGAGTTCTTGTCAACCGTGTTGGTACTCATACTATTGTAGTTGGTATTTCGGAGATTCGGGGTGAGCTTAGTGACATTCGTGAATGACTCATCTCATTCTATATATTTATAACTCGTCTTTTAAATTCTAAGACAGTCTGCACATTTCATGTATATGTCTAGTCTTATACTCGATCTTCTGTAGTAGCTTTGTACCAGCATCCACCAGGTTTAGGAATGGATCTTTGTATTTTATCCTCGTTTGAGGGTTGTATATATATGTTGTCATTTTTTTCTACCTTAAATCTATTTTATTATGCTCTTCTCTATTTCTTTAGGCCATCAACTCCCTAAGCCTATTATCGTTGGTTTAGAGCTAAAGTATACGACATCATGACCCAAGTTCTTGGGTCGTGACGAGCTGGTATTAGAGTCCTAGTTAACCAGTGTTGTTGGTACAAAGCTAATGTATAGTAGATTCTTGTGGATCGATATGGAGACGTTTGAATCCTATCTTTGAGATGTTATAGGACATCTTTAAGAAGATTCTTTCTTTTGATTTCATATTGTGCCTTCATAGTCATGTTAGTTTCTAGAATTCTCATTGTTTCTCTCTTTCATAGATGGTGCGCACAAGAGGTATCGCAGCCGGGGATGAGGCTCTCGAATCGACAGATAGAGCCTTAACTAGGGGCAGCACTTGGTGGCAAGTAGCAGACCCCAGTTCAATCCATTCTAAACTTAAGAGCGTACCCTACTTTTGCAGCTCCCCATATTGACGTACCTCTGGTAACTATGGTTACTCAGCCCGCAATACCTACAGCCTCCATGACAGCAGAGGATCAAAGATGTTAGGCATGTTCTTGAGGTTGGCTCTTTTGAGGTTTTGTAGTGTTGGAGGGGATGATGCCCATGAGTTAGTGACTATCTATCTGAATAATGTATACATTGGGTTTTGTTGAGGAAAAAGGGTTCGATTAAACTATATATTAGCTAGACGGACTTGCCATACAGTTGTGGCGTACGTTTATGGAGTGTAGACCATTTGGGTCCCTTCCTCTGACTTGGACAGAGTTTTTTGAGGCCTTCTTGGCCAAGTTTAAACCTCGTAGCATTAGAGATAGGTTGAGGAATCATTTCACTAGAATAAAGCATATCTCCATATCAATACCGGAGTACGAGACCCATTTTCATGAGCTCTCTAGGCATTGTACTATGATTTTTCCCAAAGAGGAAGAGAGAATTTTGTGTTTTATTCAAGGTTTGGACTTCCGCTTCTGATTGCTACATAATACTTGTCATTACCGTGTAGATCTTATGGCAATGTAGTTAACCATGATCATACTATGGAAGAGATCAATTGTGAAGCCCGTGGGGGCAACAATAAGAGGGATATCTTTCAGTGTAGCTATAGTCAAAGGTCAGCATACTTATCATCCCCAAGGGCAGCTAGCTGATCAAATCAGGCCTCACTTCAGGCTTCAGGTCATGGAGGCCAGGGTTGATCAGTTAGTCTTCTACATAGACCGTGGGGAGATCGAGGTTGCTTTGATTGTCGCATGTTCGGGCACAATTCTAGAGATGCTCCAGGCACAAGGTTGTAGCGCCTCCAAGTAAATGTGGTGCTCAGGTTCGTAGGGTCATCCCTAAAGTGCTCTAAGAGGTACACAGGCAGATAGAGCGGGTGGTAGAACTAGAGCCCAATATAGGGGTGGACGGGGTCACATCTATATGGTTCCTTCTAGGCTGGAGGTTGAGGCTTCAGATTTAGCTATTCCATGTACAATCTGAGTTCTCCACCGGCCGGCCTTTGCTTTATTTGATCTAGGCTATACATATTCTTATTTTTCTATTTATTTTTCTCCTCGGTTAGAGTTGCTTTCTAAGTCTTTGTTAGTGTTGTTGCGTGTATCGATTATTGTGAGTGATTATTTAGTAATGGGTCAGGTTTGTAGATCCTGTGTTGTGATGATTTTGGAGTGTGACACTCGGGATGACTTTATTTTGCTTGATATGTTAGATTTTGATGTTATTCTGGGCATGGACTAGTTATCCCCTTATCATGTGGTCCTGGATTACTTAGCCAAGACCGTTACCTTCGTCATGCCTAATATTCCCTTAAAAGTGTGGCAGGGTTCTAGTAGCCACACAACGACTGGATTATCTTTTATGTTCAGGCTCAGAAATTAGTATTCAGTGGGTGCTTAGCCTATTTGGCTTATGTTTGTGATGTTAGTAGGGAGGGCCCTATAGTTGATTATGTTCCAATTGTGCGTGAGTTGGCAGATATCTTTCTTAGCAACCTACTAAACTTCCTCTTGAGTGTGATATTAAATTTGTTATTGATCTGGAGTCGAGCACTCATCTTATTTGTATTCCACCCTACCCTATGGCACTTGTTGAGATTAAAGAGCTCAATATTCAGCTTCAGGATCTCCTAGGTAAGGGTTTCATCAGGCCAATTGTCTCAACTTGGGGTGCTCACATTCTGTTTATGAAGAAAAAGGATGGCTCGCAGTTGAAAAGGTGATATTGCAAAATAAGTATCATATGCCTCATATTGATGATTTATTTTTATAGCTTCAGGGTGTCGGGTTCTTTTCAAAGATTTACTTGATGTCTGGTTACCATCAATAGCGCATTAGGGCCAAGGACATCATTAAGACAACTTACAGGACTCAGTATGGCCATTATGACTTCCTAAAGATGATTTTTGGGTTGAACAATGCCCAGTGACGTTCATAAACTTGATGATGCATGTTTACGGGCCTTATATAAACTCATTCATCATTATGTTTACTCGAGAAATAGGGAGGAGCACGAGCAACATTTGATAATTGTGCTTCAAACTTTGAGAGATCAGCGGCTTTATGCTAAGTTCTCAAAGTGCGAGTTCTGGCAAGATTATGTAGCATTCTTGGGGAATGTGGTGTCCAAAGACGGGATTATGGTAGACCTAACGAAGATTGAGGAAATTTGTGATTAGGCTAGGCCTACCTCAGTGTTAAATATTCGGAGTTTTGTTGGATTAGAAGGCAACTACAGACGGTTTGTCGAGGGTTTCTCTTTTATAGAAGCACTATTGACTAGGCTGACTAGATTGGATGTTCCTTTTGAGTGGTCAGATGAGTGCGAGGAAAGTTTTTTTAAGCAAAAAGAGTTTTTTACCACAACTCATATTCTGACTCTTTAGTTTAGGGCAAAGGGTTTAAGGTGTATTGTGATGCATCCAACGTTAGTTTGGGTTATGTTTTGATACAGTGGGTTCGTGCTATAGCATATGTGTCAAGGCAACTTAAGGTGCACGAGGTGAAACTAGCCTACTCATGATTTGGAGTTGGCGGCGGGACTTTTCGCGCGTAAGATTTTGAGGCACTCTCTGTATGGAGTTCATTGCGAGATATCCACATACCACTAGAGTCTTCAGCATATTTTGAGTCAAAAGGATCTTAATTTCAGGCTACGTAAGTGGATTAAGCTTCTGGACTATGACCTCTTTATTTTGTACCATCTAGGCAAGGCAAATGTGGTGGAGGATGTTTTGAGCCAGAAGGCGGTGAGTATGGGGACTTTATCCTTCCTTTCATTTTCAGAGAGACCTTTGGCATTAGAAATCCATTCTTTTTCCAATAGGTTTGTTTGACTTGATATCTCCAATCCCATTCGAGTAATAGCATGTGTCAAGGCTCATTCTTCTCTATTGAAGCATATTTGTGGTCGACAGTTCAAGGATGAGGGTTTGGTGGCTATTCATGATCGAGTTTTAAGCGACGATACTGGTAAGGCAACCTTAGACTCTGAGGGTGTTTTGAGATTTGGCAATCGTATTTGTGTTCCTAGAGTTGGAGATTTGATTCAGATGGTACTTCAGGAGGCTCACAACTCCAAGTATTTTATTCACTTGGGCACAGCCAAGATGTATAGAGATTAGAGGCAGCATTACTGGTGGAGCGGTATGAAGAAGGATATAACAGATTGTGTAGCTTGTTGCCTCTATTGCCAGCTGGTGAAGGTCAAGAACTTGAGAAGTGGTGGTGATTTTCAGAGATTACTCATTCCTAAGTGAAAGTGAGAGTAGATCACTATGGACTTTGTAGTGCGAATGAGGTAAGATTATATACGATTTATGTACTAGATTACTATTTTTCAAGCATTTCATATGTTTGTTGTTTCATGTTTTAAATAGTGTAAATTAGTAATATTAATGTACATGTATATTTGAAACTGTGACTTATCCTTAAAAAAAATACTATGGAAAAGGGTCATATTTACCCTTGTGCTATCAGAAATAGTTTAAATATGCCCTTCATTATACTTTCGGTCCAATTATACCCTTACCGTTATACTTTGGGCCAAATATGCACCTCATCCGTTTAAATATTTGAATCTCAATCTTAAAACAGACAAGTGGAGGGTTGTGATTAACTTGAAGGACCCTTATAAGGGCTGCGTAACGATCGGTTCGGTTCGATTTTGAATTTTATCGTTTCGACTAATCGACTATCGGTTTGTAGACATGCTAAATCATTAAGAACCATTAAGATATTTGCTTATCGGTTATTGATCGTTATTGGTTCGGTTATCGGTTTAACCGTTAAGATTTGACACAAAAACTAAATGATTGAAAATCACTTAGAAACATAGTGACAAACCAAATAAACTATGCACATGAGTTGATAGATAGTATCTTGCTCAAAAACAACACTACCACATTGTAGAATAACCGAAAGTTTGAGACTACTAGAAATAAAAATATGAAACTATATCCTAAGTCAAGGACTTTATATACCGAATGGTATAAATTTAATTTATTAATTTACTATCAGGTTATCGGTTAATCTGTTAAGAAAAAACTTCAAACCGTTAAGAACCGGTAACCTGATAATTAAAAAAAAAACCAAAACCGTTATGAAAACCATTAAACCAATAACCCATTACCAATGAACCAATAACCTTTTTTCGATTTTGGTTCGATTTTGAATGGCCCTGACCCATGTCCTTTTTGTCCTAGCCAACATCCAAAATAACTCATAATCCAACCAAAATAAGACTTCTAATATCAACAGACAAAAATGGAGTAATGCCAAAAAAATAATAAGCTTCAAATCAATTTTGACCGCTTCAATAACAACAATATTCATCTAAGTTGATGATTATCAACATCCGAACACACACGACACTTAAAAATCTCAGTAACTAATTGAAATGTTGATGAGTCAACGGTGAAGAACTATTGATCATTCAAATCAATCTCAACCCTCCACCTTTGTATTCTATTGAGATTTAAATATTTAACGGATGAGGGGCATATTTGGCCCAAAGTCTAACGGTAATGATATATTTGGACCAAAAGTATAACGAATGACATATTTAAACTATTTCGGATAGTACAGAGGTAAATATAACCCTTTTCGAAAACACGAAAATGATACAATAATGTAGTATACGCACAAATTGGTGGTTTTGTTGGCCCGAATAGCGATTTGTATATTTCTCTTATGAACTGCTAAGTTAGTTGAGATTATTGTTGTAGTACAATGTTCATTTTGCTTGCTGGGATGGCAATGGGGCAGGGCGGATGTCGGATGGGGTGGGTTTAAGGCTATGTGGGGTGGGGCGGGGCGGGTTGCGGGTATATGTGATTTAATGTGGGTTTAAATTTAATTTTAATTTTTTACATGTTATAAGAGGTGATAGAGCATTATTTATTAAGATAATTTCTTTAAAGCTACTAAAATATTCAAGATAGTAAATGAAAATGTTTCAATAAAAAATAATTCAATTTCTTACATGTTTCCCAATTGACCTCTAAAAAATAAAATTTTAAGACACTATATTATTAAATTAATAAAACTTAATGAAAAAATGAATTTTATTTTTAGTATCAAACTTAACTAGAAAAAAAAAATATAAAAAAAAATCATTTGGGGCGGGTTCATGCGGAGCGGGTCTATGCGGGGTGGGTTCATGCGGAGCCAATCTATGCGGGGCGGGTTGAAAATGAAAAAAAATGTTTGCGGGGCGGGGTGGGGCGGATTAAAAAATTTGCGGGTTGAGCTCAACCCGCCCTGCACCGCCCCCATTGCCATCCCTACCCACATCCATTCAAGTCCTTGAGGCTGGGATCAGGGTGTTCATCCACATCACAAGCATGCATGCCCTTGAAGCTAGGATAGGGATGTTCGTTACGCTACATGCATAGTTACTACTGTTGTCTTTAAAGCTATGAATCTAGGTGTTTTCCTACGCCACATTTCATTGTATTACATCTCATACTTTTGTGTATGGTGGCTTGATTTGCTTGGTATATTGTTGGTATTTTGTTAATATAAAATAATTCAGAAAAGTTCGGATGGCTGCTAGTTGTTGGCAGCGTGTCGTTCATTGTTTCAATTTAGTTATGTTGTTGATATTATTCATTGCCTTGCATATTCGGTACATTATTTTGTATTGACACCCCGAGCCTGGAGGCTGCATTCATGCCTACATGTGTTGATCGAGTGGCAGATTGGGTTGTCATTGTCGTTGGATTGCTTTTATAACAGATTCCGAACTTGAAAGTCGTTGTGAAAAGACCATTGGCCGGGTAAGATCATGTCGACAATAGGCTCTGTGGCGTCACTCTTCTTGTTCATTTTCTAGACTTCATCAGACTTGTGTTTGCAGAAGGTTTATCGCTAGTAGGGCCAGAGGCGGAACTAGGTGGGGGTTCGTGGTTTCGGACAAACCCACTAGCTTTTCCGTAGATTCAATATTTATGTTAGAAAATTAAATAAATATATATATGTATACTTACTTGTGAACCCCGTAACAAAATTGATTGACAGCTAGCTCAGTGGTAAGGAAGGGGCAGTGAAAATGTCTTTCACACTAATATTGTGGGTTCAAACCTCACTATCAACAAAATTTTCTGTCTGAGTAGGGCCAAATAGTTCCACAGATTTTCCCCGACTAGTCAGTGACGCTTGGAAGAGAGGATAAAGAAAATATAAAGTTTAAAGTCAAGATAAGTTTAGAAATAAAAGAGTGGTGTTTTCCGAAGAAATTTGGGTGAGAATTTGGAAGACAAGAAATTGCATAACAGAATATTTGAGTTCTAAGATTAAAAAGGGAATCTGAGTGGCTTAGTTGGTTAACTACATAAACTCTCATATTGTTGGTGAGGGTTCAATTAAATAAAAGGGTTCAAGATTGAAAGAGATGAGGAGTATACATGATGAGAGATGATTTATATGTAGGCGTTTGGCCATGTTTTACTGTGAATTTTTTTTAAAAAATAATTTTATTTTTAAAGTGAAAATTGATTGTGTTTAGCCATGATTACAATTTTAATTATTTTTTTAGACTTTATACGAGTAATTTGACATGAAAAAAGTTTAACACTTGTTAGTTATTTGGCAAATTTTTGAAAATTCTAAAATTCATTTTTAAATTGAATTCCAAAATTTTATGGACAAATATGTTTTAGGAGTTCAAGTTCGAAAAAAGTGAAAATTTAGCATGATAAAACATCTCCTATAGTGTTGGGAAGATAAAAGAGCAAAAAAAATTATTATGTGTGAGCATAATTGGTACTAGTTGTATGAGAATATTATTTTATTGATATTATTTTCTAATATGTGGGATCCGTGCTCTATTTTTCATTTTAGCATTGTTTCTCTTTCTTACTTATCTCTTTCTCCTTTTTTCTCATTGTTTTTTCCTTCAAAATCTAATTTGAAACCAATTCAATTACTCCCTCAGTTTGTCTAAATGAAAATAATTTATTTTTTTAACAGAAAATATTTTTAAAAATTATTATTTTTATCATTAAATAACTACATAAAATATTAATAATTAAATTTTAAATTTTTAAAATATTATTAATGAATCTTTAATAAATACAATTGAATAT
>JAJONR010013545.1:0-10047 GCA_029582245.1 Solanum etuberosum
AACTATCAATGGAAGAGACGGTGGTTGGTTGGTTGTGAGAGTGGGTAGGAGATGATACAACTTATTTTCTCTATTTTCATTAATGAAGTTATTTTTTTTAATTTAAAGCTTGTTTCCAAAAAAAGAAATTAAGTTTTTTGATCAACTATACACCAGAAAACAAGATTGAGTTCTTTGCATGCGACCTTCTCTCAAATTATCTTACTTTATCTTTGACAACTTTATTTTAGTCCGCGTCCGAAATATAATTTTACAAGTTTTTGATAGATTTCATAATAGGTAAATCGGTAATTACTCATATAATACTCTTTTTTATTAGGAAAATACAAAAATAAATTAATTATCCAAATTATTCATATATCAATTAATTATTTGAACTGGTTATGTAGCACAAAAATGGTGCCCATCATCTATTTGCTTTTAACGAAACAAATTTCTTGAATTCCTTTTTTTTTTTTCCTCTTTGTTTTATTTTTGTTCTTTTACAATTTTTTAGGTATCTCATATAAATAAATAAGATAAAAGAAAATAATAAGTAAGTAATATATTCCATGCAACAATGTACTATTATTGTATTATCGATTATTGGTGAATAATTGAAGTCCTAGCAATCGAGACACCCATGAAAAGTATTTTATTCTTTCCGTTTCAGAAAATAATAATCTAATTTGACTTGTTACGAAATTTTAAAAAAAAATAAAAAAAAATCAATTTTATGATTCTAAATTAAAATTAATCTAATGACGTTAAACATGCTACGTGAAAAGATGAAACTAAAATGGTCTAGCTTGTCTCTACGGCGAATACATTGGGTACAATAACGCCATGCTTTTTCTAGCTAATTACGGACCTTACTGGCGAAACATAAGAAAAGTAGTGATTATCCAACACTCGTCTCGAGAAATTGAAACAGATCAAGCTCTGTAAAATCCGAAACAACATAAAAAAATCTTCATTCTCGAATTCAAAATACTGAAGAGAAATCAGTAGTAAACCTAACCGATTGGTTAGAGGAATTGAATTTTGGGCTAATTGTACAAATGATAGCAGGGAAGAGACGGAGAAGTGGAGAGATTTAAGGAAGCTTTTAGGAAATTTCTGGTTCTGTCAATGGAATTTGTGTTGTGGGATGCGTTTCCGATTCCGTTATTCAAATGGATAGTTTTTTAAGGGCATGTAAAGTTGATGAAGAAGACGTTTAAGGATATCGATTCGATTTTTCAGAGATGGTTAGTGAAGACGAGAGAAACGTCGTTAATGGAGGTGGTAATGAAAGAGATTTCATTGATGTGATGCTATCGAAGATGAGCAATGAACATCTCCATGAAGGTTTTTCTCATGATACTGTTATCAAAGCAACAGTTTTTGTAACTTCATTTCTCCTTAATTATTTACTCCACTTAAATTTATGTTATATCATTTGACTTAGCAAGAGTGTTCGAGGCCGTGCACATTTTGCTAGGTGAAGATGGAGAAATAACAAAGGCATAGGTGGAGATAGTGGTGGTAGCGAAATTTTCAGACATATCCATCTGGAGAAGACAAAATAAAGAGACCCCCAATTTAACTCCCAATATTTTCACCAAATCAAAATTCTCACAAAATAATTAGGGCTAAAAAATGAATGAAGAAGAAAGAGAAAAAACTTCTTTTAAAAAAAATCAATAGGTGAAATACACGTGTCAAGCGCGTTTTTTCACCACAAGATACATATTTGATTATCACGTTTAAAAGACTATTTATTTCATTTTAAAATAATTCAGGAGTAATAGAACCCCGTGAGGTATGAGTGTGTAGTTAGAAATCCGGCTATAGATTAGGGAGACTTTTGGCCATTTTTTCCTACATGTGATATAGTCGAAAAAAATTGAACATTATAAATGATGAAGATTTGTTGTATAAACTACTCTCAATATTTCGTATTACTAGAGAAAAAAAGAAGATATTCAACTTGAAAAATGTTGATATTAGAACTTCATACATAAATACTTGAAATTTAATTATATAGGAATAATGTACAAGTATCCCCTACACTATAATCAAAATCTCAGAGACACATCTTAACTAAAATAAGGGTTTTTTATCCCTTGAACCCAACTTTTTATAATTTTGTACACCTTTTTAGCTTACGTGGTATCCAAAAATCTCTCACACATCTTAACTACATAGAGTCACGGAGTGTGTAGAACAAAACTATATAAAGAACCACACCCTGAGAACTTATATACTAACTGAAACTAATTCAATCATATATGTTCTAATTGCCCATCACAGAGAACAGACATTCCAATATCATCACCTATATAGTTTTTTTTCCAAAAGAAATAAGGTTTAAAGTGACATAGTTATTAACTTAAATTATATTATATATGGACTTGGCCCATTAATCATCACCTAATTAATTATTTTAAATTATCCCTCAATTAAAAGACCATAATTAAATGAATAGCCTAAAATTCTCATTTAAAATTTACAAAAAAAAAATTATAAAAAAAAAAGGACTAATTCTCAAAATGACCTAACGATCATTACATTAACATTTTGAAAATAGTCAATATATTGATAGTGTGATAATTTCATAATACTATTTATAACTTTAGCCAATAATTTATTTGGGCAATATTATGAACATTTTGAATATAGTCAATATATTGATAGTGGGATATATCCTTTTAATATAATGAATTTGAGTCCCCACACCTTCAAATTATTCACAAGCTACATGTGATATTATCGGGAAAAAAAAATCAAACATTATAAATGATGAAGATTTGTTATATAAACTACTCTCAATATTTCATATTACTAGAAAAAATAAGAAATTTGAAAAATGTTGATATCATAACTTCATGCATAAATACCTGGAATTTAATTATATACGTATATATCTTATGAAAAATAATTTAAGGAATAAGTGATTGATGTTAGGAGTAAAACATCAAAATCACTTATTCCTAAAATAAGTTATCTGTCATATTACTATTCAATATTTGAATAGGAACAACTCATAGTTCGGAACTTCAAACGTCAAAATGAAAAATGCGAATAAATCAAGGATACCGTTTATAACTTTAGTCAACAATTTATATGAGCAGTATTATTAATATGTTGAATATACTCAATATATTGATAGTGCGATATTTCCTTTCAATATGATCAATTTAAGTCCCCAAACCTTCAAATTATTGACAAGCTACATGAGATATTATCGAAAAAAAATTGAACATTATAAATGATGAAAATTTGTTGTATAAACTACTCTCAATATTTCATATTACTAGAAAAAAAAAAGATATTTGAAAAAATGTTGATATCATAATTTCATGCATAAAATATTAAGAATTTAATTATATACGCATATATCTTATGATAAATGATTTAAGAAATAAGTGATTGATGTTAGGAGTAAAACATCAATCACTTATTCATAAAATAAGTTATCTGCTATATTACTATTCAATATTTAAATAAGAACAACCCAAAGTTCAGAACTTCAAATATCAAAATGAAAAATGTGAATAAATCTAGGATACCGTTTATAACTTTAGTTAATAATTTATATGGACAGTATTATTAACATTTTGAATATAGTCAATATATTGATAGTGCGATATGTCCTTTCAATATAATCAATTTAAGTCTCCACACCTTCAAATTATTGACAAGCTATATGTGGTATTATCGGGAAAAAATTGAACATTATAAATGATGAAAATTTGTTATATAAAAACTACTCTCAATATTTCATAATACTAGAGAAAAAAAAAAATATATGGAAAATGTTAATATCATAACTTCATGCATAAATACTTTGAAATTTAATTACATACGCATATATCTTATGAAAAATGATTTAAGGAATAAGTGATTAACGTTTGGAATAAAACATCAATCACTTATTCCTAAAATAAGTGAATAGACATATTACTATTCAATATTTGAATAGGAACAACTCAAAGTTAAGAACTTCAATAATCAAAATGAAAAATGTGAATAATTCTTGGATACTATTTATAACTTTAATCAATAATTTATATGGGCAGTATCATTAACATTTTGAATATCGTCAATATATTGATAGTGCGATATGTCCTTTCAATATAATCAATTTAAGTCTCTACGCCTTCAAATTAGTGACAAGCTACATGTGATAATATCGGAAAAAATGAACATTATAAATGATGAAGATTTGATATATAAACTACTCTCAATATTTCATATTACTAGAGAAAAAAGAAAATAATTGGAAAATGTTGATATCATAATTTCATGCATAAAAACTTGAAATTTAATTATATACGCATATATCTTATAAAAAATGATTTAAGAAATAAGTGATTGATGATAAGAGTAAAACATTAATCACTTATTCCTAAAATAAGTTATCTGCCATATTACCATTCAATATTTGAATAGAAATGTAACGACCTGATTCCGTCGTTAGGAAAAACCAATGGTTGGTAGTAACTCGGAAGTTCCTAGCCTAGTCCAGATTTAGACGAAATCAGAGTCAGTGAGGTCTAGGAAAATCTGATAATGAATGAGAGAGCTAATTATGAATTTGATCACATGAGTAGATAGCTAAGACGTTAAGAAACCCGTACGACTTTACGAAATTGAAATCGGGAGAGTAGAACTTCTGAAACTGATCTTAGCGTGAACAAGTTGTTTTTGAATGTCATGGGTTGAAGGTGTGTTGTGAAATGGGGGTTTGAAACTCTAAATTCGACACTCTGTCTCCGTGCAAGCCGTTGTAGCGGGATAGGGTCCGCCACAGCGGGACAAACGCAACTTAAGTCGGAAATAAATCCCAAAAATGTTATTTTCTGCAAGTTTCGTTCTTGAGAGCTAAGAGACGACCCAAGGCTTTTTCTTGAAGGTTTTCCACCTCTTCTAGCACTAAAGATAAGGATTTTACCCCCCTAATCCGTATTTCAATCTGTAGAACTTAGATTCTTGGTAATTATTATTGGGGGACGGTTTTGATCTAAAGTTAATGGTCAAAAAGCCCTAATCTTGGGTATTGGGATCTTGGGTTTGGCCTAGGGTTAATAATTTCGATTGTAATCCGGATAATTTGGCCTCGTTTATTGATCCTTGCGTTAATTGTATATTTTTAGACCACGAACAAGCGAAAAGAATCCGAAAAGGGAAGATTCAAGTGCCTTAGGGGGATTCAAGCTTGATTTCGAGGTAGATGATGGTTTTGATTTCATGTTTGTGTGATGTATGTTAGTATTTGCTTCATCGTAATGCATGTATGTATGTGAATGTTGCACTATTGATCACACCTAATGTAAATGAGTATGAATGAATGATTGTAAGCCATGAATCAACTCTTGATTGTATGATTATGAGAATGTACATTGTGATTGTGGCATGTTGAATGGATCGGGTGTCACGTTCCGATACACTAACTGGGATCGGATGTCACGTACCGACATACATTTAGATCGGGTGTCACGTTCCGACACATTAACTTGGATCGGGTGTTATGATCCGGCACACTAACAGTTTGGGTATGGGTTCCATGAGAGGACTATTGACTTGTCATATATGCGTATTGTTGAGAATGTGGAATTGTGCATTGCCCTGAAATGATAACTGATACTGTATATGTTCGGTATATGTGTGTTTACTATGTTGTGACTGCTTATATATATGTTTCGCTTACTGGAATAGCCGCGTGATCCTACCAGTACACTATGATTGTGTATTGATTCTGAACTTGCTCCTTCTTTATTGAGTACAGGGCATCTTCAGGCGGCTACAGAGAGACCTCGTGTTGGAGATCAGTGAGCAAGATCGAATTCAAGGGTGAGCTAGTTCTTTCAGGCTGCCATGGGTCTTCTATGTTTTAGTCCACTCTTTTCGGACTCAGACTTTCTAGTTAGATATACTCGTATGTTTTGTTTGGGTTGTACCCATTTTCCTTAGACTTATTAAACTTTAGATGTTTTGGTACATTGACTTTCAGATTCTAAGGTGTTTTCCGCAATGTTTTAGTAACGATTTGTTAGACTTCTGGAGTTTATGGGAACTCCACTTTATTGCTGCATTTAAACCTGCTTCCGTATCTTTAAATGTTTAGTTTTGGGGTTAGTTGGTTAATAGTAATGGTTCTCCCACCGGATGGTTAGTATGGGTGTCAATCACGACGGTCTGGATCGTGACAAGAAACAACCCAAAGTTCAAAATTTCAAATATCCAAATGAAAAATGTGAATAAATCTAGAATACCGTTTATAACTTTAATCAACAATTTATATGGGCAGTATTATTAACATTTTGAATATAATTCATTATATTGATATCGCGATCTGTCCTTTCAATATAATCAAAGTAGTACTTATTTTTGGACAAGGCAATAACTAAAAATGAAATGGAAAAAATATATACATTTATTTTGTTTTGAACTTCTATAAAAATAAAATAATTTAAAATAACTAACTTTAAAAATCACTATATTACAGAAAGAAGTATAGTACTCATCTTCGAGATCGATACCCTCTTTGTTTTCTTTACTTGTCATATTTCGTTTTATCAGAGTCAAACTACATAATTTTAACTAATATTTTAAAAATCAACTTTTTCATACCATCAATATGTAAACAATAGCAATTTATTGTAGTATTTTTTATATATAACTTTTAAATATTTAAATTATTAAATAATTCTAATGTAACTTAAGTCAAATCGACATTCATTCGCGTCAAAAAAGTACCATGCAATTCAATATCCAAAAGAACTAAAATCAAAATATATAATTAAAAATAAAAGAGTACAACACGTTGTTAACACTATAAAAAAAAAGTTTCATGCATCATAATTGTACGTCTATACTCATATTAACTTTCTAGACATGGAATTTGATCTTCTTCTTCTTTCTCCCATGGAAGCCATTGCAGCACTGTTAACACTCACTTTCCTCTTCTACTTCATCCTATCGACAAAAAAATCTTCAAAACTACCATTACCACCGGAAATTCCCGGAGGATGGCCGGTAATCGGCCATCTTTTCTACTTCAACAACTACGGCGACAATCGTCCGTTAGCTCGAAAACTCTCCGATTTAGCCGATAAATACGGCCCTGTTTTCACTTTCCGTCTCGGACTTCACCGTATGTTAGTAATCAGCAGTTACGACGCCGTAAAGGAATGTTACTCCAAAAACGACGCCGTATTCGCGAATCGTCCAGCTTGTCTCTACGGCGAATACATTGGGTACAATAACGCCATACTTTTTCTAGCTAATTACGGATCTTACTGGCGAAACATAAGAAAATTAATCATTCAGGAAGTTCTATCCAACTCTCGTCTCGAGAAATTGAAACATATCAAGATCGAGAAAATTCGAAGAGACATCAAAAATCTCTATTCTCGAATTCAAAATAGTGAAGAGAAATCAGTGATAAACTTAACCGATTGGTTAGAGAAAATGAATTTTGGGCTAATTGTAAAAATGATAGCAGGGAAGAATTACGAATCTGGAGGCGATGGAGATGAAGAAGTGGAGAGATTTAGGGAATCTTTTAAGAAATTTCTGGTTCTGTCAATGGAGTTTGTGTTGTGGGATGCGTTTCCAATTCGGTTATTCAAATGGATAGATTTTCAAGGTCATGTAAAGTTGATGAAGAAGACGTTTAAGGATATCGATTCGATTTCTCAGAAATGGTTAGACGAGCATGTGAAAAGGAGTACGGAGGTTAATGGAGATGGAAATTATGAAAGAGATTTCATTGACGTGATGCTTTCAAAGATCAGCTATGAACGTCTCCATGAAGGTCATTCTCGTGATACCACTATCAAAGCAACACTTTTTGTAAGTTCATTTATCCTCAATTAGTTGCTAATTTCCTATTATGTCACATCGTTTGACTTGATAATAATGCTCGGATCATTCACATTTTGGTAACTTGATTTGCATGTCTCATGGCATCATTTGGAAAAAAAAAAAAAAATTGAAACTTGTGATCTTCAACAATTCTTAGATATTTGTGTGGTTATAAATCATTTCATTAAATATAAAAAAAAAAAAAAAAATTAAAGTTGAATTGTTTCTAATTATAATAAGGAAACTTGAATAGAAATTCTTAGCATAAAATTTTTCCAGAGTATGATCATGGATTCGGCAGATACAGTTCCTCTTCACATAAATTGGGGAATGACATTGTTGATAAACAATCAACATGTCTTGAAGAAAGCTCAAGAAGAGATCGACACGAAAGTTGGTAAGGCTAAATGGATAGACGACAATGATATCAAGAATTTAGTGTACCTTCAAGCCTGCGTTAAGGAGATGTTACGTTTATATCCACCGAGCCCTTTGTTAGTACCACATGAAAACACAGAGGACTGTATTGTTAGCGGGTACCACATTCCTAAAGGTACTAGACTATACGCGAACGTCATGAAACTACAACTAGATCCTAAAGTATGGCCAAATCCTGAACAATTCAATCCAGATAGATTCCTCACTACTGATATTAATTTCCGTGGTCAAGATTACGAGTTCATTCCATTTGGCTCTGGAAGACGATCTTGTCCTGGAATAAGCTATGCATTACAAATGGAACACCTAACGATAGGTCATTTGATCCAAGGTTTCGATTATCGAACTCCGTCGAACGAGCCTTTGGATATGCAAGAGGGACCCGGCATGACTATGCCTAAGGTGAATCCTGTAGAAGTGATAATGACACCTCGCCTTGCGTCCGAGCTTTATAAAATTTAAGTCTATCTTTATTGAAATTGCTTAATGATGCATAATCTTAATAATATTAAATTATTAATTATGATGATATAGCACCTCTCTATTTCGATCAATATACTACTTTGATTGTATTTATTTTCTAATAATAAACAACTTTTAGTTGATATATTATGATTTTTTGCATGAACATCATTACTTGTAGTAGAATGATTCAAGAAAACTATAGTTACTATGATAAATGGAATAATAAAGGATTACAAATTAGCAAATGATTAAATTTATTTAATTTTATACCAAAAAAAAATAACGTGGAATTTTCTTATAATTTGAATATAACGAACGAAACAACAATAACAAACTCAACAATAATTGCTAACTTAATTTAATTTTAATTTTAATTAAAAATCAATTCAAAAGGATCCATGAACAACCCTTGTGAAAAGTGAAGTTAAATGGGCCATATTTTTGGGCTTTCTAGTCTTTCTAAATCTTGGGCCTCTTTTACACCTACTTAGTTTTCAGTGGGCTAAGTGAATAAATCTTGGGCCTCCTTTAGATCTGTCATATGTGTTTACTTTTTAGTTTATCGCGTGGGAATAACTTCAGACGTACCTGACTAAAGTTACAAATTTGAATTTGGGTAAAGTGAGTGCGGGTGGAGGATGGGGTTTGGGGGGGAGGGGGGTTAGGTAGATTGTGAGTGGATAACCGTTTCTTTCTATCGTATCCATATAAGTTGTAGCCTGTCCTTCGTTTATATTCGATTTCAGTTATGCTTCCAACTATCAATGGAAGAGACGGTGGTTGGTTGGTTGTGAGAGTGGGTAGGAGATGATACAACTTATTTTCTCTATTTTCATTAATGAAGTTATTTTTTTAATTTAAAGCTTGTTTCCAAAAAAAAGAAATTAAGTTTTTTGATCAACTATACACCAGAAAACAAGATTGAGTTCTTGCATGCGACCTTCTCTCAAATTATCTTACTTTATCTTTGACAACTTTATTTTAGTCCGCGTCCGAAATATAATTTTACAAGTTTTTGGTAGATTTCATAATAGGTAAATCGGTAATTACTCATATAATACTCTTTTTTATTAGGAAAATACAAAAACAAATTAATTATCCAAATTATTCATATATCAATTAATTATTTGAACTGGTTATGTAGCACAAAAATGGTGCCCGTCATCTATTTGCTTTTAACGAAACAAATTTCTTGAATTGCTTGAATTCCTTCTTTTTTTCCTCTTTGTTTTATTTTTGTTCTTTTACAATTTTTTAGGTATCTCATATAAATAAATAAGATAAAAGAAAATAATAAGTAAGTAATATATT
>JAJONR010013585.1:0-19760 GCA_029582245.1 Solanum etuberosum
AAATGATTACATGTGTTATTTTAAGTTAAAAATTATTTTAAAATCTATTTAGTAAATAAAATAAAAATATTATTCTAAAAAAATCAATTTACCCCCCCCCCCCTCCCCATGGTAGTTGTCTTCTCTACTATACCCAACTTAATTTGCTCTTTAAAATTGTTTTAGATTCTTTTTTTTTCTTTCTATTGTAGTGTTGTTTTGAGAGAAAAAGAGAGGAGGAGGAGGAGGGAGATAAGGAGAGAAAGAAAGAAAAATTATAAAATATGAGTGTTGATATTCATTTTTCCCGGCGAAAAAAGGTGGAATCGGAAATCGTCTTTTTTCATTATATTCAATATCTCTTTTGTGCTTTTTTCTAAAAAAAATTTTACTCCCTCTGTCCCAATTTATGTGGCACTTTTCGTTTTTCGAGAGTCAAACAGTTTAAGTTTGACTGGTAATTTACGCATGGAATCTTCAAATTTTTAGAAATGAAATTTATATATTTATAAACTACGTAAAAAGTACTATTAGTCACAATAATTGACAATTCAAAATATTTAAAAGATGTATAAAAAATTTACGGTCAAAGATAGACTTGTTTGAATCTCGTAATCCGAAAAGTGTCACATAAATTGAGACGGAGAGAGTATTTTCTTTTACTCTTTTTCATATTTTTTTTTTCTTTTTAGTGTTGTTTTGTGGGAAGAGAAGAGGGAGAGGAAGAAAGAAAGAGAGATCAAATATGAAATATGAGTGTTGGTATCCATTTATCCGGCAAAAAAGGTAGAGGAATGTGATGGTAAATTTAGAAAAGTGATACAATGAAGAAGAAAAAAAATGACTTAAAAACGGATTTGAATAAAAAATTCGACCTCCATTAAAGGAGTTTAAGCTTGAAAAAATGGTGGAAGGTGGTGGCTTGAAAATTGGAGAAGAAGAACAGAAATGAAATAAAAAATTGGGTAAATTAAAGCCTTTCACGCGCTATAGTTGAGTGTATCACACTCACTTTGACATGTCAGCAAAAAGTGTCAAAATGACATAACGGAACCCTACATGAGGTGTCTAAAATAAACATCACTCAGTTAAGATGTCTAATTGAAACTTGGTGCTAATTTTAGGGGGCCATCGATGGATTTGGCCTTTCTCTAATGGTAGTTTATGCTCCTTTTCCCATGATGACCCCATCAGCACCACCTAGGTGAGCTCCCTAAAGCAAAATTAGTGCCAAATCTGTATAGAGGAGCAAAATTTGCGATAAAAATAGTTGGACATGAATACATCAAAATGGATATGTAGTTTATAGTCTGATGCAGGGGTGAACAAAACTTTCATCAAATCGTAAATCGAGTCAAATTCATAAAAAAATAAATATGATTAATGGTTTGGTTTGACTTTGTTTGATATTGAAGAAAAATAATCTGATTATATTGGGTTGGTTTGATTTTAATATTACAAAGTTAATCCAAGACCAAACCAACCCGACATCATATATATAAATTTTGAAAAATTATTTTATACATAAAAGTATTTACTTTGGTATAATTTATAAATATCTCTTATACATTTTCATAGTTTTTATCTTTTAACATATTATTTCAAGTTTGACTTAGAATTTTAAATTGTCCAATAAAAATTATATTCCATAGATATTAATAATTCTAACAAAGCTTAAATCAAAATCAAATCAATATTATTGCTATTTGCTAACAAAAAAAATCTCATATACAGAGAATGACAGTAATATTGAATATTTGTTCTTTAGTTATATATTGATTTAGGTGTATTTTAGCATGATTCATACTTTAAAATTATGATCATTTTCATTTTGACTTATTTATTTGCAATATTTGTTTTATATGATTTCGTTATTATTTTGTTGAATATTTTAGTGTCATTACTCATATCATATTTTTGTGTTAATTATATTTTAGTAGGACTAAAGAAATATTTGAAACACAAGTTAATTATATGTTTGTATGAATACTTTACCGAAAAAATTCAAAAACCCAAGAAACCCAAAAAAATATCCGAGTTTGAAAAATCCGAATTTATTGGTTTGATTTGGTTTATAGATTTAAAAACCCGTCATAAATAATTTAGTTTGGTATTTCAAAAACCTGAACCAATCTGATCCATATACACCCCTAGTTTGATGTTTGTACTGAGGTGTGCTTGGAATTTGAATTAGGAATCTCGATGTGTGTTTTGAAGCCAACCTAAAAATGACCAATCAAGATTTGTTGATGGAAGATTCTGATCAAATTTAAATGGTAGAAAAAAGCAGAAAGAAGGTTGTCTGTATTAGGCAAATATGATGTTCAGTTGTAAAATGACACTTGAACTAAAGACAGTTCTGATGATAGCTACATAATAAAGAAGTCTTTTTCAGTTCAAAACCTCAACAAGATTTTTCAGAAATAATAGTAATTTATTTCATAATCATCTCAAGTAGGAAATACAAACTACACAAAAATCCTTGCTTCATTTGACCTAAAACTGTATCAACCATTCATTTGGCTGAAGAGGAATCAAAAGGTTGTAATTTTCCAAAACCTCTTACATCTAGTTAAAACCTACAACAACATATAATTGAAACATTAACATCCTCAATGACAACAAATATTGAATTCAAACATGAACAAGCTGTATCTAGATGCTAATAATATATTAAAACCTGGCCAGTGATGTAATTTGATGCTGGATTAATGGCCAAGAATTCCACAAGTCCAGCAACTTCTTCTGGTTGACCATACCTTCCTGCAAACACATTTAAGAAGCATGAAAAAAAGATCAACACCAGGGGATCAAATAACAACAATACAACGCACAGTATATGCACTATTCCTGACTCAATCTCAAACAAGCTGAGGTCGACTATATGAACCCTCACTAACTGTGTCACTCAATCTAAGCTCATCTCAGTCCAATTCCAATATTATACAAAATGAAAAGAAAAAAAAGTACTATTAAGTTATCTATATGTCGACAGGACTAAAATACTCCTAGTAAACACATTATCTAAAGTAAATGTACTGACATGGTTTAAACTTAATCATAACTAATTGACGTTGCCTACATAAATCTTTTATTTGTGCCCTATTTTTGGCTAGGTCTGCATGGATTCCAAGAGATTGTAGGTCCTTCAAGACAACTATCTTTCATGTAACTACTTCGTGTATAATTTGAAATACTGAATTCAATTTAGAAGATTGATGTCACGGTTGCTCTCATAAATTCTGGGATAGGTCTCCTACCTAAAGGAACAAGCATAAGCAAGCAGCAGAACTATGAAAAGGCAGGAGAAAATCAATGATTGTAGCACCATAATATTTATTGTGGGAATGAGCTCTAGTACAGAAAGCCACACAACTAAGCTAAGCTAATCAACGTTATTAAACCTTATAAGACTGCATTTCTTTTTCCTCGTCAATGATCAGCACATGTGAGGCAAGTAGTCTCTCTCTCACATGGAAGATCTAAAAGTTTTTATTATGGGCACATCCAGGACCTCAAGGTAATGCAAGTGCCCGGACATAGCTTGACGTCATCTCAAGGTGCTGCTTTATGCAGCTCTCACCCTGCAGAGGTTCTCAAGTCCAACATCATTTACAAAATCCCAAGATCTTTAATTGGATACTAGAGAGGATGACTTGGAGTTTACCAACTCCTTATTTTCCATCTCGTTTTTGCTTTGCCAACTGAAGCAGGATTTATGACAACAACAATTTATTCAGATATAGTAGCTAAGTATGTGGAGAGAAATCTGACCTAATGGGATTTGGCCCAAAATCTTTTTCTCGATGTCATCCCCTAGCTTAGCAGTCATATCGGATGCAATGAACCCAGGGGCAACAGCATTCACCTGTTAATATGGAGAACTTATTAGATTAAAACAGAGAATAACTAATGTAACCTGAAGTTTAGCATGTCTCAACAACTTACATTAATATTTCTACTTGCATATTCCTTGGCCACAGTTTTAGTAAGACCAATAACACCAGCCTTTGCTGCACTATAGTTAGCTTGCCCAAAATTGCCAACAAGGCCAACTACTGATGCTATATTGATTATCTTACCCTGTTCACAATCAGACGAATGGTATTAGTGTTGGAGATCAAATTTTGAGGAAAATAAATGGTTTTACAGATGACTCATAAAATGTCATCCTGAATTATATTTGCCGACACTTGTGCAATGAGAAAATTAATTATAAAGCTGAAACAACTTTCCTGCTTAAGATGAGGAAGTACACTTACCCCTTTCCCTTAAAAAGGAATGGAACTAGAATGATTCTTTTTAGTGGGGAAAAGAAAACCTTTAACAAAAATAGAACCTTAGTGGAAACTTAAAAGGGTTACAAATCACATGAATACAAGTACCTTTTCTTCTTCATCATAATCTTAGCTGCCGCCTGTAAATAGCAAGATGTTTAGATTCACAATCTAAATTTGAAACGTATCAAAGTGAATGATATCAATAATCTAAAAGGAACCTGTGTACAGAGATATGCGCCAGTTAGATTTAGATCAATAACCTCCTGCCACTGTTTAGTAGTCATTCTCATTAATAAACCATCTCTTGTAATACCTGAAATCAAATCATCGGAGAAGTTTCAGTGGGTAAAGAACTGATGTACTAACTAAGAGGAGTGTCCTTTCTATTAACCTGCATTATTTATTAAAACATCTACAGTTCCCCAAGCATCAACTGCCTGCAGAAATTTCACAAAACCATAATTAGAACATGGATTTTCCAAACAACAGGCAACATCCAAATATGCTCACAGTTTTTATCATAGCTTCCACATCTGCTTCTTTGGAAACATCTCCGCCAAAACTAAAAGCCTGGCCACCACATGCCTCAATTTGTTGAAAGCATAATAATTAACAACCATATGTATATCCCGTCAAGCCATTAAGAAAGAAACTTCAAAGTTAAGCTCAACTACAAAATCCAGCAAAGACAAAGGTTAACCACCCCACCCCCTAACTTTCAATAGATGGGGACAACCACCAGTTGTCCTAACTATATTGCACCATATGTAATATTTAGTACATTCACATCATGAAAGATAGTCACTCAGGAGGCAGCACTTCACCTCTTTGCAAACTTCTTCAACCTCCTTGGACGACCTTGCATAATTAACAAGAACCTGCAACAAGGAGTTCATGACAAACCTTTTCAGAAGCAAACATTAAACAAACGATTAGTCGTAGTCGAGCATAGGAGAATCTGGAGCAGAGAAAGCAACATGAAACAATGAACTCTATGTCTATGTGAACTTGTATAAAACTACCACATATACAAAACCATGTTATTTCTCTTTCACAAATACATTTGGGAAGACATATCAAACACTTTTGCAAAACTTTTTCACTAATTTATAAGACCTGTATGAACTGTTCTGTTGAACCCAAAAGTAAAAGAACCGCACTTGTTACCAAGTTTCTCGATCAGAAACTTCATACGTCATGTTACAGTAAGATTTGTGTAGATGCGTATTTCTTGAGTTTGTTTAGCCATGCATACTATGCACTATTAGCATTTTAGCACAGAACAAAGGAAGATAGTCCTAGCAATGCAGCAGGGGGCTTCAGGTCAAATAATTTAGTAGTTACCATCTCACCAAAAAAACTTGTATTGTCCTATCTATTCCAGTGCTTTTCCCATATGAACCATTTCTGAAAACAATTTAAAGAAGCTTTCCAGAACAAAGTAATGCTTGGGAAACCGTATACCAACTAAATGAATTTCGTAGATTTTAATGTTTTCATCATTTCGGACAATGCTCTCGGCTTGTTTGTACCAGTTACAATCAAATTTATTCAGCCTTATTATGTAAGTTTGTTTAACATAGCCATATGTTGTACCTTATATCCAGCTTTCCCAAGAGCCAATGAAATAGCTTTACCAATACCTCTGGAAGCTCCAGTAACAATAACAACAGGAGCCTCAGTTTTAGGAGCAACTTGAGCAGCTGCTTGTTCAACTGTGACAGCTTGTGCTTTTACAACTGCACCAAAGCATCATTATCAATGAATAAAATAGAGTTCTCTACTTTTTTCTTTTTATGGATTATCAATGACAACGATGTGGTATTACAATTTTTTTGGAAGCAAAAGTATGGCCCTAGGGCTTGTAACACTGATTCAGTGTCATAAACAGTTTTCCTCCTCAACCCGAGCATGCTCTTTCTTCAACATACACATTATTAACAAATGATTGAGCAAAAACAAATCTTTATACAATACATCTAAAATTTCCCCTAAATTCGAAACACGATCACTTGTTATCTAGTAAATCATATAGTAAAAGTATGAAGTATTACCAGAGGAAAATGAATTTTTGGTGTTTGATCTGCATTGCAAGTTGGAGTAGTTTATGGGGTGGTGTGTATTAGACAAAATAGGTTGCCGGAAATGACAGATTTTGTGATTCCCGCTGCCATAATAACAGCCGATCCAGAAGCAGAGGAAGCCATGGATGAAACAAACAACAAATTCGTAATGCAACAAGGGTTTTACGTACTAGTATATCAATATGTAGGTAGTTGTAGAGTTGGTGTTTCGATGTTTTTCACAAAGCACCAGCTGCCTTGCTTTAATGGCATTCGCGGGAGGGCGATCAATACGAGGGGTTATTGTTCATGTTGCCTTCACACTTTTATATGTCATAATTGATCAAACTTGGGTACATTGCTATGCTGCGGTCGTTTGGTAGAGTGTATAAGAATAATACAAAATATAGTGTATTAATAATGTTTGTATTAGTTATGATGAATTTTTTTTTATGTAATGTTTGATTTGGTGTACTAAAAAGTATTTGTTTACAAAAATACCCTCCACAAATATAGTGGAAAGGATGTAAAAAAAGTTTTTGAGGGCAATTGTGTCTTTAATAATGCTAATGCATGTATTAGAACCCATTGCATTACTAATGCATGTATTAGAACCCATTGCATTACTAATGCATAGATATCCATGGTATTAGTAATACACTCTTCAATACACAATAGAGTGTATTACTAATACAAGCATTAATTATGCATAGGTTAGAAAAGTTAATGCAAGCAATATTTTCTCCAATACACTCTACCAAACGACCCCTAACTGTTTTATCTTTTAATTAGAAGGTTTTGGGTGAGTCCGGTTATAGAGAAAATTTTATTGGGAGCACACTCTCAAATGGACCCTCTGGTGCGTTATTCAAATTTAGTTGGAGTTGGGCTTCAGATACTACTTGTGAAATAAAAAATACTTAAACATGTTTCTCTCTGTCCTTAATTATTTGTTTAATTTTCCTTTTTTTATTTGTCTATTTTGACAAACCAAGAAAGGACAATTTCTTTTACATATTATATCCTCAATTAATTAATTTTGAAAAAAAGTAAAACTTTTTGAAAATCTTAATTAATTCATCTACTTCATAATTAATAGGGGTAAAATAGCAAATTCATTATATCAATTTTTCCGAGACAAGTGTCAAAACACACTTAAATTGATTATCAATAACAAAGGGGTTTATGAAAATGAGGGTGCAAAACACAGTAAATAAGTAATATAATGTAGAAGAATTGGTAGAATAATTCATTAATTTGGACAGAAAAGATATTTTGAGTAACCTACCAACATACTTGGAACAAATATTTACTAATAACAAAAATATCCATTGATAAACTAAATGAAAATAAATTATATGGAAAATAAATGCAATTTCAGCAAATGCATTTGAGTTTTCATCCTCTCTCTCCTTTCTTTCTTCTAATTGAGCTTGAGATCTTCTCCTTCAACACTGTCAATATATTAACTGAGTTCATTAATCCAAACAAATGAGAGAAAAAATAATGTGATAATTTTGTATTAATATTATAAATCTCAACTAACAAATAAAGTGTCAATGTAATAAACGTGACAATAGATTACTAACGACTTCTATCAGGTTATCAATTAAGTAACACTAGTTTGAGATCGAAGAACAATATTAGTTTTACCTTTGTTCATCATCATTGCGATTGTTGTTATGGCCACCACTTACCTCTTCATTTTTAAGCAAATGATTTAGACTTGCCTCAATCTTTTTTATTTCTACCATAATTTTTTCAAAGTGAAATTTCACTTCTTCCTCATTCTTCCCAGTGACATTAACCAAATAACGCCACATACCTAGTGTTTCATCAAAGCCACAAATAGCCAATGCTTTCAGAAACTTCATCTGTTCCTCCCAAGTCCATACTGAATTTGAAGTCATTTTTGCAAATACAAAGAAATTGAAGAACTATGATGTTTGATACTAAAAAGGTCAATATGAATACTCTATATATATAGCAATTGAGAAACATATATAAATAGAAAAAAATATATGATATGCCTGAAATAAGTCATAAGTTAATTATAACTAATTATTTTAGATTTTCTTGCGAGTAATATATTTTCTTTTTCAGACATAAGATAAGTATGCCAGATCAAGAAAATTGTGAGATAGTAACGTATCTTTTAGGATATAAATCAAATGAGGATAAAAATGTTAAGTTTTAGTAACTCGAAATCAAATAAGGATAAGAATGAAGTCTAAGTTTGACTTTAGTCAACATTCTGGGTCAACGAGCTCGGATGAGGATTTCGTCAGTACGGTTAGCTTGGAATGTTGAGTTTTGGCCTAGAATGATCCTTCGTTTAGATCCCGAGGCCTCCGGGCTAATTTTGAGCCCCATTGTGGATTGTCTTAAAACAGAGTTGGGTGTGGGACCCATATTCTATCAAGATGACTGAGTACAGAAGTTTTGACTGCACCGTTGAGTTTGAAATATCAAATTTGGTAGGGTTGCATATCTTTTTTGCGTGCACAGGGTTCTGAACCAATTTTAGAGCACCCCGTCAGAGATTTGAAACTTGGTTGAACCAGATGATATGCATCACGTGGCCCTTGGTCGCTTTTGCGAAGGTCTGGGCCTTAGTGCTTCGCGATTGCATGGCCCGTTGTTGCGATCACGATGAACAGTTGACCTTTCTTAGTCATCGAACCGCGAGGCAGGATCTCCGCGATCGTGATAGTCAACCTCTTAATGAGTCGCGATCGCGACCTTCTTTCTCACAATCGCGATAAAGAGTTGAGGTATGTCTTTATAAATAAAGACAGACGCGAGACATTATCTATTTCAAGAGTAGAGAGGCGATTTATCCTTGAACTCTTGTCGAAATTCGGTGATTCGAAGTTCCACGCGTCTGTATTTGTCGGGGCTACGTGGTAGAGTGATCGGGAGCTGTTGAAGGACCTCCGTTTGAGGTGAATTTTACCTTAAAGCTGCTACCACGTCCTTGTCTTTAACTTTTTCTTGTGAATTTGTGCATGTTATTGTGTTGGTTGTTTCCGAGCCTCAAATTGTGTTCAATCTTAGAAAAAGTTTGGGGAGTAGTTTAGGACATCTTGACGGAGTCAATCTCGGAATTTCTAGCACGGATCCCACAATTCTCATTTGACGCTAAAATTGGTCCGTTTTCATTTTATGTGTTTTTGGTGTCCTAACAGCCGTACTTACGTTGTGATCCTATTTCTGATAGTGTGACAGCGTCCGGAGGCCGTTCGGAAAGGAAAAGCTCTGCCTTGTGATTTGGAGCGCGCGCCTACAGGTAGACTACGACTTCCTTTATATTTAGATTGAGCATGAATGAGTAAATTCATAATGATCCGTGTAAATAAAATTTCTCTTCTCTTATTAATAAGCTGCTAACATTGACCCGCCTACTTCAGTTGCTAGATGGAAGCAACTCTTCATCGACATGCATACTGCTATTTGGGGGAAAGTTATGAAATTTCTATATTTTTTAAAAAATTTGTTAGATTTTTGAAAATCAAGTATTTTTTTTTTATAAATCATAATAATTAGCAACTTGAAAAATTGGGACAAAGAAAGTAACATATATTAATTAGTGTTGTCTAATTTATTTGAATTTTTTCATAAGATAGAAGAAGAGTAGTAGTAGGAACAAACCATGGCGCCTCATATTTCCCAATTCCCACTAAAATCTCTGCTCCGATTTCTTCACAATTCGCCTAATGGTTCCGCCGGCATAGAAAACAAAGTAAATCTTCTCGCTCTGCATTACAGCAGAATGGGCCAACAGCGATTTGGAAGAAAACGAGGTTACCTCTCAATGTCAAAAGTCTTGTACTACTACTTTTTTTCTCTGTTGCAAATAGGTTGTGATTATCTGTTTCTTCTTTATTTTGTGAAATTTTACTAGGCGAAGACTAGAACAAAATCCTTCTACAAAGAACCAGAAGAATCATCGCCATAGAAGAAAGCTCAATATGAGCACATCTCCAGGTAACTCATACAAACTATAAAGAAAGAAGTTGACAAAATAAACTGTTATGGCCTAATAGTAATATTGATATATGGAATCATATAACCAGGGTAATAAAAAGGACCAATTTTTCCTAACTTTGTGGTATGTTATTTGCTGAAAGTTTTGAGTTTTTTTTTTGGGTGGGTTGATACTTGATAGATGATTCAACATGTCACGACCCAAAATGAGTCTCATGACACCCACACTTAACCTCCTAGGTGGGCGAACTAACGAATTCAACCCCAACTTATATTTATTATTCAACTTACGAAATATAAACCATAATGCGGAAGCTCTAACTCTTATTAATGTAAGAAACACAAATTCACTAAAGTCTATTAAATATCATTTCCCAAAATTTGAAAGTCATCACATCAAGTACATCTAATCCCCAAATACTAAGTCTAATAGTATCAAAGACACCAAAATAAATAAATAAATTAGTTCGTGTCCGAAAATTAAGGACATCATGCCATGACTGAGAGAATACAACACGAGCTAGAATGAATAGCTCACCCTGGAACCTGATGTGCTGGAGACTGGCTAGAGCTGAGGGCGAGTCGAAGTCGCTGGTACACTCGTTGCACTCCACAAAAAGAAAATGAAGGAAAACACAAGTAGGGATTAGTACAGGGCAACATGTACTGAGTAGATATCGTCGGCTAACTCAAAATATAAACTAATATGCATAAAACAATAATATGAAATCAACTATAACACTTAGCAGGTGACAAGCAACAAACAACATGAACAAGTGACAACAACACTGATACAAGTATGTAATCAGTCCACAATATCAAGAACACACATGAGGACTCAGGCCTCTACATTATGTTCTTTTGGGAAATGGGTTCTTTGAGATTGGGTACATCAAGTTGTTTTATATGTTTTTCTTTAATGTCACCGTGTCAGAACGTGACACCCGATCCAATAATATCGTGTCGGTTCGTGGCACCCGATCCAAATATGTCGTGCCGGTTCGTGGCACCCTATCCAAATATATCGTGCTGGTTCGTGGCACCCTATCCAAATATATCGTGCTGGCTCGTGGCACCCGATCCAAATATATCATGCCGGCTCGTGGCACCCGATCCAACAACATAGTTATTTTCTTATTCTTTATCATCACTTTCCATTTCATTAACAATATTTCATCAAGTCTTCTTTATTCAAGACATCACTTTAATAGAACAAGTTCAAGATTATAGATTTTGCGGTTTTGGGATTACAGACCAATCACAACAACATATGAATTATCCAGACCACAACAACCAAGTACATAGAAAATTTCACAATATCACTCAATGACTATCAATCACTATTAAGAGTCTCTCTATCACATATAATAAACCATAACCTACCTCCACAGAAGAACTGAAGTCAAGCAAGTTAATTTCCCAATGCTTTTCCTTTTCACAATGCCTCAAAACGTTTCCAATCTATCAAATATACAATATTCATAAGCAAACGAGTCTGTAGACACCCATATTACTATATATCTAGCCTTGACTCAAAAACCCACTCAAATCTATAATCCATTTCTTAAATCTTGATACCAACTAATATATCAAGTCTCATATTTCATAAATTTCAAACCTAGGATTAAGTCTCAATTCTTCCGATTACCATAATTTTAATGGAATTCATATAATACAATACACCTAATATTTAATTACATATCTCAATATATCAAAACTTGAATCATATGATAACTATAAAAAAGATGAAAACTGAAACAAGTTATGCCACTTAAGCATGACTACCAGTAGCTAACCACTAACCATACATCTGCACAAAGTTGCCTTACACTTCATTAATTCATGCTATACCTTCACCCTCAATGATTAGCCCATAATTATAATCCAATCACCACCTCTTCATTGTAAAATCATTAAGCCATCCATTAATTAACCAATCATTATTCTTCATTAGCCACCAACTTTTATTTTCCCCAAGTCCAAGAACGTTAACAACATATACAATTTAATTGTTAATTCTTTTCCTCCCACTATCAGAAACTGACGTCACACATAACCCTTTCACTAGCCAATATAAAAACAACAACAACTGATCTTAACTTTGCCAACCTTAGCAGTTAGTGGGTAGAAATTAGAAGGCTTGTATACAATCTACTAACAATTAATGCTTGTATAGGGAGATTAGAGTTTGTTTAGGCTATTACCTGACGCAATTTGGATGTCTTTGTG
This sequence comes from Solanum etuberosum, assembly GCA_029582245.1. Classification (NCBI taxonomy): domain Eukaryota; kingdom Viridiplantae; phylum Streptophyta; class Magnoliopsida; order Solanales; family Solanaceae; genus Solanum; species Solanum etuberosum. The sequence goes on from JAJONR010013585.1 coordinate 12,539, forward strand.
TTGTCGCCAAACAATCGATGTGAAGCGGATTATGGTTGCGTTATGACCAAGAATTATCAAGCCCTCTTTAACTTATTTTAATAATCATGGGCCAGGTGATAGTAGTCAACAAGGTCTTGAGTTTCAGAAAACTCTCTTCACACTCATCCAACCATAGAAATGGAACATTCTGCTTGGTCAAATTGGTCAGTTGTGAAGCAGTGGAAGAAAATCCCTTGACGAACCGACGGTGGTAGCTAGCTAGACCAACATAGCTCCTTACCTCAGAAACATTAGTGGGTCTTGCCCAACTCTTCACTGATTCAATCTTCTGGGGATCCACCATCACTCCATCCTTAAAAACCACGAGTCCCAAGAAGGACACTAAATCGAGCCAGAACTCAAATTTGGAGAATTTGGCACAAAACTTTTTCTCCCTTAACAATCCCAATACAATTTTCAAATGTTCCTCATGCTCCTTCCTCGTCTTTGAGTAGATCAGTATATCATCAATAAATACAATAACAAAGAGATCTAGATATGGCTAAAAAAATTTCGTTCATCAGGGTCATAAAAGCAGCAAGGATATTCGTAAGCCCAAAAGACATTACTAAGAACTCATAATTCCCATACCTTATTCAAAAAGCAGTCTTTGGCACATCCGCTACCGCATTTTCAGTTGATAATAACCAGAACTCAAATCAATTTTAGAGAAAACACAAGCACCATGTAGCTGATCCAACAAGTCATCAATGCGAGGAATGGGGTACTTGTTCTTAATAGTCACCTTATTCAGCTGCCTGTAGTCTATGCACATCCGAAAACTACCATCCTTCTTCCTTACAAATAAAACTAGAGCACCCCAAGGAGAGACACTCGATCTAATAAAACCTTTACCTAACCACTCCTAAATTTGGGCCTTCAACTCCCTCAACTCAGCCGGGGCCATTCTATAAGGTGGAATAGAAATGGGGCGAGTCCTCGACTCCAGATCAATATAAAAATCAATATCGTCATCTGGTGGCATACCAGGCAGGTCTGCAGGGAAAATATCCACAAACTCACGCACTATCGAAACAGACTCAATCAAAGGAACCTTGGAACTATCATCTCTGAGATGTGTCAAGAAGGCTAAACAACCCTTACTCACCAACCTCTTAGGGCGAAGAAAAGTAATAATCCGAATCGGGACCGGAATATAGTCACCCTCCTACACCAGTAGATCTATCCCAAGCTTGGCCAAGGTTACGATCTTAGCATTGCAATCTAAGATAGCAAATTTTGGAGAGAGCTAAGTCATACCCAGAATTAGTCACCCTCCCATACCAGTAGATCTATCCCAAGCTTGGCCAAGGTTACGATCTTAGCATTGCAATCTAAGATAGCAAATTTTGGAGAGAGCTAAGTCATACCCAGAATTACATCAAAGTTAACCATCTTCGGAATAATCAAATCTGCATAAGTTTTGCTCCCCATAAAAGTCACAAGGCAAGACCTATACACCTTCTCAACTAGCACAAACTCACCAACAAGAGTAGAAACACTAAACTCGCTTCCCTTACGAAACTTCTTAAATGTTGTCACCTTAGCGAAGTCATCTGGCTTCACCCTCTCTACCTCAATCACAGAATCACCACTTCCTGAAAAGATTTGCTAAAGCAACCACCTATAAAATTGGAATCTATAAATCTGACCTCAATCCCTTCACAAAGCGGTGAATCCGCTCTTTCAGACTGAAGCAAAGCTGAGTCGCATATCTGGATAAAGCACGAAATTTGGCCTCATAGGCTGCAACAAATATCTTCCATTACTCTATATTCATGAACTTATCTCTCCTCCTGTCCCTCAAAATCTAGGGGATAAGCTCCTCCATAAGAAGCCACAAAATATTCCCAAGTCATAGCTAGTGTCTTTGCTGGTCGGCACTTAACATGAGACCGTCACCACATTTTGACTTCTCCTTGGAACTTGTATGTCATAAACTCAACACCAAATCACTCCACTATATCCATCTTATGAAGCAACTCATGGCAATCAACAAGAAAATTATAAGCATCTTCAGATTCAGTACTCTTGAAGACCGGCGGTTTCAACTTTAACAAATTAATAAGGAGATCATGTTGGTCACTAGTCATTACCGACCCTATAGTCAATCGGGAAAACATGCCTATTTTCAAGGACGCATCCTCTCTTGTTGGTGTTGGTGTTGCCACTTCTATTGCTCTAGTACTTGAACATATGCGAAATAGAGTGAAGAAGGTCAGAAACCAATTTGTATCACCTAGATACCAATTGGATTCAAAAAAGAAAGAAAGGAATGAGTTTTCCTGAAGTCCTTTAGCCTCCCGAAGAAAAGTAAAGGCGTCCCCGTACCGTTCCGTAAGACTCTACTAGACCTGTCCTTGTGTGATGAGATCACCAAACCTAAAGCTCTGATATCAAGTTTGTTACGACCCAAAACGAGTCATGAATGACAACCATACTTAACCTCCTAGGTGGGTGAACCAACAAATTCAACCCAGTAGAAGAAAATTCGGAGATAGCTTCAGAGGAAGAAATGGAAGCACAAAAGAAAGAAGAAGAAGTTATGGATTATAAGGAGCCAACTGTGTATGATAGTTTGTTGGAGTCATTGAGGTAAAAGAAGTTGCTACTTGTTAGAAGTATTCTTTTCCTTGCTTATATCTTATCAAATACTTGTGATGATTTCTTGAAGTGTCAACTGCAGCTTTGTTTTGTTGAAGAAAATGAAAAGTTTTGAATACTTTTAACTTTTTGTATTTGGTTTTATTTTTCATGTTGAACTATTGTTCTCTATAATTTTAAATTGAAGCAAAGTCATCATGTTTGATACAGAAACGAATAAGAAAACATAATACATCACATAAGGTACTTTAGGGAAGGAAGGCTTTTCTGATGTGAAGGCGTATTTTTTATTTTCTTTCTCTACACCCTATCCAATTGCTGCCTAGATTAACCAATAAAGTAAGACTCCTTGCTGCTTTGAGGTGTGTGTTCAACTTGAAGTGATTAGGCTTGTTGCACATCATGATTCACGAGGATCTTGTGTTGTTCATGTTCTCTTTATGCATCAAGTCAGTACCTAGTACCTAAAGAGGGATAATAGTTGTGCAAATAATTGGTTATGGTTTATGTGGATCAACAATAATTACACTCAATCCCAACTTTTGAGGCCATTTATATGAATCCACAATATTGATTCTGCTCCATCTACTTAGGTTCTTTGTGATTGTTGAATTTTTGTTGGATTATTGGAACCTTCTTTGAAGCAAAGAGATCTAATGGTTTTAGTATGTGTTCTGATCATCTCCTCTTCTCATGCATCTTGAAACCATGAAGCTGCTTATAATATATCATGATAATGGTTTGTGAACTGCGTGCAATTATAGGACAAAACAAGAAGAATAAACCATGGACTCAGAAGAAAGTGGAGATGATGTTGAGCAAGCGTGTGGTGCCTCCAATGATGACAGTGAAGGTAGGGCCTTAAGGACTAGTGAGAATTTGGCATTTTACTCTTATTGTTGTGGAAGTTATTTCTTGATGTTTTAGTTATAGAAAGTTATTGCTGGATGTTTTATGTTCTTTATTAGCTCTTATATTCCATAGTCTTTGAGTTCCTTTAGATGGTTATTGCTGATTCTAAGTAGTTTAGGGCAAGAATGGGACTTTTAACACATTTAAGTGAGGTTGGAAACTAATGATCTTTCAGATATGTCAATGCTATAGCTGATCTTAATTTTTTCTTGAACATTAACTCTATAACCGATCTCAAATTAGGTTGGACCTCTTGCTTATTCTTGGTCAAGTTTATCACCCTCGGTAGATTAGGTATGGTATTTGAACAGTGAAGACAATTAAGAGAGTCAAAGCTTGCAATTTTTGACTGGGAAGAGTACCCCAGCGTCTTCAGCATGCCATTCGTTTTCACGAAGAACTTAGGTTGCAGGCGCCAGCACAACTTTCTACCCGTTCTTGTCAATTCATCTTAGTGTTTTTTCCTTTTGCAGCATAAGCTTTAAAGTCAAGACTTATTAAGTAGGTGCCCAAATATTGATTCCAGAGGGACTATCTGTATGGAGAGAGATATCTTTATGTCAGTTGGGGTTCTTGTGTTCTCAAAGAACATGAGCATGTTAAATGTCTCTTGCTGCTAGATCAATGCCTTTAGGATTCTTAGTAATATCATTTTCTGCAGGTTCAGTATTTAGTTTTCTAGTCAAAAACGTCTTGCTGCTCCTGGATTTTGTCACTTGGTGTCAGTTGGGTTTATTGGTTACTGATAGACTGATAAATGTTAAATTTTGTGTACATAGCTGGTATTTGCATGGATGATCTAATGGGATAAGTCGGGAGTATGTTTCTTGTCTTAATAATTGTTTTATCTGGAGAGAAAAGTGTTTGTTATGAGTTTTAGTAGCTGTTTGGACAATATTTCAGTTGAAGTTGAAACAAAAGAGTATTTGAAGTTGAAATTGGGAAAAAGGTGTTTGTAAGTTGAAGTTATGTTTGTCCAATGTCACTTCTCCCTCAATTGATCAAATCAGTATTTTCACTAGTCCACTTGAAGTTCAAATACTATCTGCAAGAGTATTTGCAAATAATGAATGTATATATATCCTAATAGTCCCTAAACATACATGGTGGAGTAATTAATTTCTCTTTTCTTCTTTTTATGTTTTTGTCTTCAGAAAGTATTCCTTCTAACTTGGTTAATTATTTATCTATTGATGAAAAGGGGACAAATTATAAGATTCATAATTTAATGATACTCGGCTGCACTAAATAAAACTAAGCAGTAAAGAATGAATCATATACTTTTTTTTTCTGAAGAAGGTAACAATTAGTCTATATTATATCCACAGGTATACTACATTAAAAATGCAGTTCCCCTCCAAAAGTGTTTTAATTACATTGAAACCTAAATCTACTAGGTTACCACCAGTCTATAGTTGTGCTAATTACTTTTGAGCTATCTAAAACTACCTGTTTACAGCAAAAATAGTACAGAGCTAAACAGTTAAACTTATATCTCTGAGTGTTGTTCTGTTTTCCTTCAAAACATCTCTGACTCCTCTCTAGCCATACTGTCCACCATATACAAGGTAGGACAATTATCCATATCTCCTCCCTTCTTCCTGCATTTCCATCCCTATTCCTGCACTTCAAAACCTCTTTGATCCTCCCTGGTTTCATCCAGATGATTTCTCATGGTGGTGAACATTTGTCACAATTGATCTGTCCACTTGCAGTGTAAGAAGAGATAGTTGACTGTCTCTACTTGCTCTTCACTCAAAAAACACCTGGAGCACAGGTGAAAACCTCTTTTGTTCAGGTGCTCATTTGTCAAATTTGTCTTCTTAGCTAGCAGCCAGGTAAAACAGTTCACTTTATGGGGTATCTTACTTTTCGATCTCATCTTCCAAGGCTATTCTGCTTCCTCAATGCCTGTTGTGTTGAGGTCTCTGTCAGCTGAGTTAACAGCGAACACCCCTTGCTCTCCACTTTCCATACCAGTGAATCTTCATCCCTAGGCCTAGACATCGATCAACGGTGACATGGAATTATGCTATTCTACACACCTCCCCATCATTCAGGTTTCTCCTGAGTGAAAGTTCCACCTTGACCATTCCATAATTCGGCTACAATTGCTTGTTGCATTAGACACATCTTGTAGAGGTCAGGAAACCTTTCGCTTAGTGAAACCTGGCCACACCATCTAGGGATGGCAAATGGGGCGGGGCGGGTGCGGGGCAAACCTACAAAGATTTTGCACCCCTCGCCCCACATAGCATATTTTGTTGTTTTCGCCCCCCCCCCCCCCCGCATAATTTGCTAATTTTTTTACTTAAAAAAATGTACAGAATCAATTTTTTTTTTCATTTCTTGAAGAAACCAACAAACACCATGGACAAATAAAACAATGCCCTACTAATATCAAGCCAAAATTGCGGTAAACTATAAGAAATATTTCAAGTACAAAAACTGTTCCATAATTTTTGTTTGAATGCAGTAAGCTACAGATTGTTGCTTTTACTTCATCACATAAAAAATATTCCATCAAACAGTCCCAGAAAATGGTGATTTGTGGAATTGTGGATGGAATTTTAAGAATGTATTTGTTTGTTGTAAAATGCAATGAGTTGGGAGCAGCTCAAGTAGTAACAAAAATAAAATATATTTGGAAATATATATAAATATGTAATCGACATATGTACATATGGTAGATTCGGTGTTAAATAATTCATCTTTATAGAATTAGAGTCATAACTATTTCACCTTTTGTTTTGTTTAACTTTGCATAAAATCCGTATAGACCCGCTACTCGCCCCGCCCCACATTAGTTTTTAAAAAATAAATATTTCAACCTGCCCCACCCCGCATAACTTTAAACCCGCATCCGCCTCACATTGCTCAAAACTTGCCTCGGCCCCGCTCCATTGCCATCCCGAACATCATATGTCCTTCCAGAAAGCCACCTTTCTGCCATTTCTCACCCTGAAGCGTGATCTTTCAATAACCAATCTCCATACACTAGATAGACTAGACCCATATGGAGAAGTCACCTCTGTTGTCATCCACTTATCCTCCATTACATATTTTGCAGCAATCACTTCCTTCCGCAGTAAATTCTCAGCAGATGCAAAATTCGCAAAGAGAGTCCTACTAATGCCTTAAATCGATCTCACTAATACTGCCAAAAGTACTTTAAATTGATTAACCAAACACACTATTCTTCAAAAATATTTTCGAAAGACACTTCAGAAGCACCCAAGGGTGTGGCCTAGTGGTCAATGAAGTGGTTGAGAGCGAATGAGGTCTTAGGTTCAAATCCCAGTTGAGACAAACACTAGGTGGTTCTTCCCATTTGTCCTAGCCTTGATGGACAAAGTACTTGTTGTTGGTGGGAGGTGATATGTACCTCGTGGAATTAGTCAAGGTGCGTGGAAGCTGGTCCGAACACCATGGTCATAAAAAAGTAAGACACTTTAGAAAAAGAAATACTACTTTTTAAAATAAATTTATTTTGAAAATTTGGTGACATTCACGTTGGTGGATTCCAAGAAAATCTTCCAACAATGAATAGTGGAATCATGCTCCGGAGATCTCATGTTTCTATTCGATGGACCTTTACCTTATGAAGTGCTATGTGCAGTATTAGTATGGGAAGTAATGGATAAAGAACACCCCACCCCCCCCAAAAAAAAAAAAAAAAAAAACT